>JANHFX010026985.1:0-46441 GCA_027560015.1 Chloroceryle amazona | reverse complement strand
GATCTCAAGAGGTTGCAGTTTGAGCCCGTGATGACTTTGGGTGAAAAAATGTCTGGAGCTCATCCAGTCCTGCAGACACCCAGCACTGCTGCCCGTGGAAAAAAGAAACCTGAGACGACCAACAACGTCTAGATAACAAGTAATACAAATCATTAATTCTTGTTAAGCCAAATCTCCCTTTACAGGCAAATACAGCCAATGAAATGATGGTAAGTATGATCTTCTACCTAACTTACATTTAATTACTTCAAAAAGACTGAATAAATTTGAAGGAGGGGATCTAAAAACTATGCTTCTTTTATAGTAGTTTCTTCACCACTAAAGAAATGTATGCACATATACTCCAGGCTACAGTAAAATAAAACATAAATTATACTCTAAAGTTGTACCAAATATGCAAAAGATACATTCTATCTCTAGCTGTTTATTAAATTTTATTGCCAAAATTATCTTTGCAATAGCTTTCAAGATTTAACACAAGATACTAATCTTCGATTTTTCTAGCACTTCTGATTCACGTGATAGATAACGTGACTGATCTTGCTAAACGTGTACTACCCAAAACATATCTGATCATGTTGAAATATCCCACTCATAGCACAGCCCTTCAGGCCACTCTATTCCAGGGATTAGTTTTGGCTATTCTGCATCAATGCTGGCAGCATTTCTTTGAAATCCACATTTGCCACTTCCCACTTCAGGCCAAAGCAACAGCATTATTCTTTCTGACTGCATTCCAGGACAGCATCTTTTGGTTGAAACTACCAGGTAACACAAAGCAATGACCAGTCTATTGTTCTCACAGCACCATCTTGCAAGTCAGAGATGCTATAACCATATTTCCAAAACGCTTCCTAATGCACCAGATAGGTTATGAAATTATGTGCATCCTAAACTATTTCAGCATAAAACCACACGTTTAAATCGATTAAGTAGAAGGGTGAATAAATTTACTAAATTTCAACTGAAGCATTCAGTCAAATGACTTTTAACACCTGATGGAAGTTCAATCTTTCATGTCCATAAGAAAGGTAGCAGGGAAAGAGGCCTGTTGGGAAGAGGAGAGAGCAAGACAGTGTGATATAGGCAGTGCTGAGTACCTGCCCCTTGGGTCAGCATCAGTACTGACACAGAGCCAGCAGCACCACCGGTCAGAGCCATCAATGCATAATTATATATCCCGCAGACACGGCTAACTGTCATCCGCTGAAAATACCTACTACAAGTTTAAACTGAATAGAAGGTGCCCTCTCATTCCACTCCGTAAGTGTGTAACATTGCCTTGCCTGATTAGCGGGAAGATTCAGTCTGGCCAGAGGTAGCCTATTATTGCATAAAAGCAAATTTGTAGCGTAAGTCATATACATAGTTCTATAATAAACTGTAAGAGGTGAGGTGAAAGAAGAGTGGGATCATGAAATACTTCACACATAACAAAGCCACATATGCAAAGAAGTATTTGTGATGTGCAAAACCAGGAAGGTTTTATATACATACAGTATCATCATTATTGCCTGTAAGTGCTAGAATTCAACAGTTTCACCTTTAGATGGCAAGGACAATAGTTAATTTGTACAAAGTAGATAAATGAGGTGGAAACTAATCAGAAGAGGTTTGTTTATCTGTTCTTTGATGATATATTACACTGCAATAATAAGACAGTAACTGTGTGTTCTATCTGGATGAGAATAACTTCCAACATCATTTCTCATTTTTACATATCAGATCTAAAAGCACCTCCCAGTCTTTGAAGTTCAGCAAAATTCAAAAGCAATAATTAAGGCCAACCAACTAGTAGCAGGGGATTTTAACAAGAGATTTAACAACATTAAATTCCACCACGTCTGTAATACTTCCCTCAATTGACTTGTGTGAACATCATCTCCTGTCTCCTCTGAACTTAACGGTCACAAGTACCAGACTGCATTAAAATGGTAATTTTTCTGTGTACTGGGCAACTCAAAACGCACACGTGGTTTTAACAGAATTTAATTTTTTATTTTTAAATGTGAAAATACTCATTGGCTTTTCTTTCTTCATTGCGGTACCATGTAAGAAAGCAATTATTTCACAAAATACCATATTTTGATTTAAAAGTCTGTATGGCTGAACATACCCCTAATAGTCCTCTGCAGCCTTCATGCTTGCTGCAAGATGGGAGGATGGGGAAAGTTTTTAAAAGAAAATGTTGTCTTATGCTGAAAATCCAGAGGTTCAGCAAACAGCTGATGTGGTTCAGCAGAAAACACAACTTCCCTATCAAAGTCAACTAACGAAATTAAGTAGCTAACAATTTCAGTTTACTTGTCCAAAGGTGAGGCACTCTCCTACTCCTCCTCCTGATAAATGCTGACATGGCAGTATGTTACGCTTGCTTTTTCTAGAACTCACAACAGTAGATCTACCTTTGCTCTCCAAAGGCTAAGAACTCCAGAACTGGAGCAGTTTGCCAGAACAGAAGTGCTTGCTTCATTTTATTTTTTTTTTTCTCCTCAATTATAAGACATTGCTATTTGGTTTCCCTTAAAGATGCCAGTTACAAGCTGCTTATTGAAAAAGCAGGCTGGAGGAAACTGATGAGAAGCTACTGGTTTTGACAGCAGATTTATCAATAGAGAAAATGATAAAATAAGAGGGGGAAGAAGTCTATTTAAGCAAGTCAATGAGACTAGATAGAAAAAAAAGTACATTTATGTTGTGATAAGTGGTAGGAATTTGATTTAGCAGAATTTATAAACCATACATATGGTCTTTCACAAATGCATAAATGCAAGGTCTAATACAATCCTATTTCCTCCCCTGCCATCTCACTTTTATAGATATAAAAACCACTGACAGCCGAGTAAAAATAATGCATTACTTCAAGAGTCTTTAAAGAAACTGAATTATTGTTATGCAGTAATATTTATAGCATCTATCAGTGTGTTATATCTCCTTTTTATAAAACATACATAAATTTTCAGAGCAGCATATTGGAGCCTTGCCTGCAACAGCGAGCAGCTGTTTCTGGAGTAAGTCACATAAGCAGCCATGGATTCACCTTGGGCTTTTATGAAGGCACGGAAAGTACCAAAATGTCTCATTAGAGAGTTTCATTCTCATAGGCTGCAGTCCAGATTTTGCAGTTTCTTGCAAACTGCTGATAATTTTAAATAACCTGCAAATGTTTTTCTTTGGAATATGACATAGTAAATGCGTGAGATTTGAACAAGTAGTACACTATGTGTACTGAGCTTGCATGCCCTAAAAGCCATCTGCAACCCTAAATTGAATACAGATTAACTACATTTACATCTTAGGCTGAGCGAAGGGCCTATGTTTTTTTTGGAAAAACAGGTTTTTAAAGTAGATGGGTAAGATACAGTTAACAGATCACATGCCAAAAATGAGGAACACAGAGTCTGCCTACTTACGAAAGTATCAGGATAGAAAAATTCAAGGCAACAGCTGACTATTTCTACAGGTTTACAAGAAAGTTACAAAAGCCTAAACTTCTAAAAATGGTGACTCTGTTTCTTTTTTTTGCTGGGGCTTTAATTTCTTTATCTGCAGAACAGCTTAGCTTCCCCTCAAAAAACACATAGGGGGGCTGCTCTTAATGTTTCAATTTCTTCCATTTTTCCTATGAGAAAAGAGGGATGGGCTGTGCTTACCTCACAGCACTGACGGCAAAACTGGTTCATGGGAATGCTGCTTCCACTCAATTTTAGCCTAAGTGAGAAGTTCTTCAGAGTGCCTTAGTCATTCACAAATAATCCAAAATGTCAGATGGGGAGCGCTTTTCTCCTGTAAGGCTAGAGCTATATAATGAAAATGCTGACAGTCTTTTAATTATCAGTAGCACAAGCGGGTGCTACTATAATAAATCTCTCTTTCCTAAACACAGATGCATCAAAAACCTAATTAGTAGCTTCATCAAAGCTCTCTAGGATCAAAGCTGGTCAAAAAGATTATATAGGAAATGCTACTCCAACAGAGTTTAAAAGGAAGACAGTCATTTGGCTAGAGTTAAACCCCACTACACTGGTAGCCAGACAAGAATGCAACATGATATTCTGCTGACAATAAAAGCCCACACCACACACATAACATTATGGAAACATACATGCACATTATCACGTTACTTTTTGCCTTTTGATTATTTTTTTAAGGAAAACATGAAGTGCATTGAATTGGATAAATGAATGCCATTAAATGTTCCAACCCTGTAACAATTACAATGATGATTATTCAACATTAGAAGATTCTTTCAGTCTACGCTCTATAGTAAAATCAAGAAAATGGACATGGAATATTGGTAACCTGGCAAAACGGTGGCTCTGGATATCTATTTCTATCTCTTTTACACAAGTGCAATGATGCACTGTAAGATCGATTCATACAACAATTACAAGATCTAATAAAGAAAAGCATATCAGTAGTTCGGCAAAAGCCAAAAGATAGAAATATATCAATGTAAAATATGTCAATGATTTTGAATATGTTAATCATAAAATACCATAGCATGTTTGCTGGCATGCTAGGAAAGTAAAAAAGACATTAAGATTAGAAATTCACCTTTATATCTGTCATTGAGAAAGGATGCTTTCCTGACAGAACTGCAGCATTACCAGTAGAATTCTGTAACACATACACAATGCAAAGCTCTAAAGCTCTTTTATCCTGTTAAATGGTAACAGAAACTTCTAGAGTTGAGTAAACTAGTCTAAAATACTGCCAAAAATTATTTCACATTTCTTGAAAAGACTGTAACTCACTTTGAATGACTGAAAACAATTACAAGTGTCTTCCAGTCTTTCATTAATATGAAAACAAATGCATACTCCTTGCACACATAAAAGAAATCACACTTCCAAAAGAAAAATTAACAGAAACAGTCACAAACCCCATATAGTCAGATAAACAAAATATTACAACAGGGCTGCTGTGATATGGAGAGAAAACATTAAGGAGGAGATCTCACAAACATGAATGTCACTATGCTGTCAATAGGAGTTGAGCACGAGCCTGCCCCTTCGTGACTTCGAAAGCCGTGCTGTAAAGCACAGCAATAAGGAAACCTTTAGTACTAAGCAGCTGTAGGGAAGTATGTGAAAAATACACTAAGAAAACAATGCTGATCTGATATAGAACAACAACAAAAAATTCACTTTGAATATAAAATATACTAGACTAAGAGCTGCAGGTCCTAGTAAATGATAAATTACAAAATCAGTATGTACTGTGTTTTACACAAGAAATTGCTGAAGTTTATAGTGTGAAGTTCAGTTCCTCCAGATTTCTTCTGAAAGCACTTGTGCGTGTTATCATTTTTTAATTGCAGCTTTCCAAATGAGGTAACTTAGTCTCCTAAATGCAAAGAAAGAACAGGTAAAACTTCTCAGCTGAAGTCATAGAATCATAGAATTATTATGGATGGAAAGGACCTCTAGGATCACCAAGACCAACCTTCATCCCAACATCTCCCTAACCATTAGACTGTAGCCTCAAGGGCTACATCTACTGGTTTTTTAAACCCCTCCAGGGATGGTGAGTCCACCACCTCCCTGGGCAGCCTGTTCCATTGCCCAACCACTCTCTCAGTAAAGAATTTCTTTCTAATATCCAATATAAACAATCCCTGATGCAACTTGAGGCCATTTCCTCTCATCCTGTCATTACTAATTTGGGACAGGAGACCAACACCAGCCTCACTACAACCTCCTTTTAGGCAGTTGTAGAGAGCAGTAATGACTCCTCTCAGTCTCTCCTTCTCTAGACTAAACAAGCCCAGTTCTCTCAGCCGCTCAGACCTGACAGTGTTACAGTCTGGGGGCACTCGTTCCTCGATGCCTGCTAAAGCTATCCAATAAGACAAGTACAACAAAGAGCATCACCAGCACAGTTTGGATCCAGCAACTTCAGTAAAATGTCTCCTTTTCTTTTTCTAGGGATTGAATCTTCTTTCTTTCTTAAGAACTGCTGTACTTCCAGTCCTTCTTACTTGAATTATGTTTCTAAGTGCATGTATTGTAAGAAGTTACTTTTCAGTTTTTAAGGAAGATACCGAATTCTTGCTTTTCATATAACATGCAAGCAATAGAAAAAGTGAAACGTGGACACCTATGGATTTTTGTCAGGTGAATTATTTTGGAAGGCTGAAAAGCTACAGTGTTACCTGAAAGCAGAACATCTGTTACATTTCCCAGTGAAACCAGATAAGAAGAACAAAGAAGCAGCATATGGAATATCCATGAAAGCTACTTTTAGTTTGGCATTTAGGTACTGTGTTTACACAAAAGCAGAACATTGCCAGAGATTAGTTTGGTTTTCTGAAATGAAACCACAAATTAAGATATTTCAGGTCCACTCTATGAGTTCAGATACAACATCTGAGCGTTGGTCAAGCAAAATAAACACCTAAGCACAGCAGAAGTAATTAAGGTCTAAAGGATGCTATAACATCTGCCACTAACTGATACATTCAGAAGTTTTTTTCTGTTGCAGGATAAATTGATTGTTGAAATTTTTTCTTAGTATGTAGAGGACAGAAGATATTCCTTCCTTACAACAATAAATGAAAAATTATTTGTTTCTATGAGAACAATAATGTTTCAAAGAAATAGAACCTACTACAAATTTCTGTCCTTGCCCAGAGCAGATGCTTTCTTTTCTGAACCTCTAAACTAAATGTACTAAACATTTCACTTAAACTTTAAAATACAACTATTTCCAGGCACAAAACTGTCTGTACAATAGAAGCGAAGCTTTTACATATATGTTAAACAAATAAATTGCCTTTTAAAAAACATAAATAGATTTTGTATTACACAAATATTCCCTGCATGGTTCCATCCCTGCCAAAGATTTAGAGTGCAAAGATTTAGATGTGCAAGTCTATCTATCCAAGAACTTCAATTCTTTCAGTATGCTTTAAGCACTAACAATGGTCAGATGTGATTAAGCCTCTGTTATTAATGATTGGATGGGATTTTCTCTGCTTGAGGTTTACACCTGGTCTGTTTTGCTGTACACATATTAATCAGCTATGGTCATCGCCTAAGCCTAAAATATAGATAAGGTGAAAATTACCATAATCTGGGCTTGCATAGCTTCTGTGATTCTAGGGCTGATGTAAATGCAGCGCAGAGGACAAACAGCTGAGATGAAAACAAGCCTGACATGTTTATTCCATTTCACCTTCCTGCTTTTCCTTTTGTTGGACTCAAGAGTATGTTCAAAAGAGCAAATATGAGAAGTAGATAGGATGAGAGAAGCTGTAAAAGGTGATACCAGCGAATGAGAGCACAAGTACAAAAAGGAATCAAAAGGAGAACAAAACAGAGATGAGACCCAGGAAAATGAAACAGGACTGCTGTTCCAAAACAAAACAGGAGGTATCCTGGGGCTGACAGCATATTTAAATGGGTTATGGTGAAGTCACATCCTGCACTACTGTTTTCTCACTTCCTGTAGAATCCAAACCTAGACTGAGGCACAGCTTCTCTTCTTATTCATGAGCACCAGCTAAAGCTTATCTCTGTCTAAGGGAAATTCAAGTTATCTTTTATCAATGTGCATTTTCTCAAGTCTATACAGAAATTAGCTGCTGCCAATCATATTTCTAAGCTCAGGCTAGCCAAAATTCACATCAATCACCTGCCGTCGTTTAGCTGCTGCCATACCAAGTGAATGCCTTCTAGCACCCCATAGTGCTGCTGGGACATAACTGCTGCTTAATATTTTTGAGACTACCGTGCTATGTCAAACACAGCTGAAACTGCTTTGCAAGTAGAGCTATCCGCAGAGGAAAAAAAAAAACAAACAACAAACAACAAAAAATGGAATGACACAGACAGCATTGCTTAATTATTTTCAGGCAGAAATATTTCTAGATTTACTGTAAAAATAATAAAGACTACACCTCTACATAAATCTTGAACAGCACAATTTATGCTTTTAAACAATTCAGCTTATATATGGACAGTGTGAACAAAGATGTAGCCATCTGATTGCATACATGTTTTCAAAACCAACTGAAATGTGTACATTACTAACATTTCCAGTAGGGTGTTGCCAACTCGAAATCCACCTGTGGTATTCAAAATACTTTGAGCTTCTCTGAAACTCTTTATTAACCATCTCATTAGCAGTACTGAAATGGTGCAGAATCAGTTTGGGGTACATCTTCCTTTGGGTGGAGCCTGAAACAGGACCACTGCAGAATTCCACAGACAGCAGAACAAGCTACTTTTAGACCATTAAGAGAGAAAAATCGCTGTTACACAATTGAGAGAGGGCAAAAAGTCCTAAACACCACTACAATTGTTGTTGAGACACTGATAAGCCATTTCAACAAAAAATGGATTAGGGATGCATTGGCCTTTTGCTAATTTGCTTCAGCTTTCCTACACTTCACACCTCTCTTTTCAAAGTAAGTCAACTTATATCACAAACCTGAATGCTTAGATGGATGGTCCTGAGATTTATTGCTTTTCCTGAAACAGCCGTTCTGATCTTCCCCTGGCTGCATACAGTGCTGTACTGGCCGCCAGTGTGTTAGCATAATGTTTGCTCTGTAGTACACTGATTCTGTACTGAAAAATGTAATTTGTTGCTAAGAAAGCAAGGTGTGTCTGGGACAAGCTTCAGTTCGATAGCCAAGTAATTTGAGCAGGCACTTTAAAGGACAACTGTAAATATCTCTCTAAAATTATTAGTACAGCTAAAACTTAACTGAGTTAAGGGGAAAGACACCCCCCAGTCTGAGGCAATGTTTTCCTTTAATTTATTCGCACACATGAAGAAGGTAAATCAAAGCTGATTTAGGATACAATGTGAGAAGGGGACAGAAGTGCAGTGACCTCCTCATCTCTTACCACTGCTCTCCCCCCATTCTGTTGTGTCTGAGAACAGTAAGAGCAGGTTGCACAGAAGAAGTGAATTAGCCAGTCTTCCATAGAAAACATTTCCCTACTAAATTGAGTCAGTGCTTGGCTCCAGATTTAGCTAAAAAAGGTTGTGACATTCCAGCATTAATGGCTGGAGCTTATAAAACAGGATGAGTTTTGTTACAGTTAAAAAGATAAGTACCATCGTGAACGGGCATTCTTTCATTAAATTATCCCCAGTAGGGCCCCAATACTCTAAACTCAAAACTCAGTTTCTTCTCTGTATATGAGCAAACATTTTTAAGAAATAATTTTTGTGAAGATGAGAATGAAATTTTTCTTACCATGATGCAGGGAAGTTGTTGGCAAAGGAAACTGATGCCTCTAGTGAGGTAAGAACCCCCTTGAAGTTAAGGCACTGTCATATAGAGTGCTGCAATGAAACTGGACGCTCTGGACTTCAGCTAAGCTATTCCTGTGTTGTCTGGGAACTCACAAAATATTAATAGATTCTAACAACATACTTGTAAATGAACACGGTAATGACGACCAAAAGAGAAAAAAGAGAGTGATTCTTCTTCTTGTGGCTAAATCTTTAAAAAAAAATATGGTTAACTAAAAAAAAAAAATACTAAAAATAGACACCTAGATCACCTAACCTAAGGTTCTGCAAGAGATTAAATAATGATGAGCTAGATGGAAATTTTCCTGTGGAAAGGCGAGAACATTGAATATCTGTATGATGTTGACAGTGGAATTTTAAGCAGTGTTTTTTATAAGATAGTCAAACTTACAAGGTAGAGAAATTTAAGAGGATAAGAAGGGCGAGTGCATAAGCATGTCTGAAGGAAAGTCATTAATAGCATAAAATATCTGCCATAATAGCCTGATAAATGAGCTTTCATGCATCCTACTCAGGATTCACCACATTTCAATATACCTTTTTTTAATTACCAAATGTAAATGAATTGACCTTGAGCATAGCTTGAACAGTGGCTCATGATTCTTTACATGAATACTTAGTTCATTCAACAATGTCAGTGGAGTAAATTTACAGTCATTTTGCTTTTAATGAACAAGTCAGAGGACGTTAAAGCATATTTGCACAGCACTGTTCTTGCCAGTAAGCTGCGGTTATCTCACCTTTATTTTCTATTTGTAGTCTGTGCATGACTATTCTAGATACATATGGTCATCAGAGGTGCAAATTAAAATCAATTTTATAGATAATATAAGGAGGAAAATTTCCAAAGAAGCTACAAAAATAGTTACATTTCAGTTTCTTGCAGTACACCTTCCTCTTTTGCCACAGTAAATATTAAATTAGGTATAATTTATCTTGCTGCATGCTGTATGCTACTCTGTAACTGGCGTAGCCCGGAGGAAGAAACCAGTTTGACATCTTTGAGACTTACACCTTCTGAAACCGAAACATTGTACCAAGAGTTGAGAATTCAATTCTCAATCAACTTGATAAAACAACTTCTGTCTTCACTGTCTTTTCTACATTTTATTTCCAATTGATATACTTGAGTCATTGCATTACTGTTGCCTGTGGACTTTACAAATATCTGTGCTGTTTCCTCATTTTATGTCCCTTCAGACTAATTCTTTAAAGTAAGCTCACTGTGCCTGACAAATTAATTACTTCGGATGCAGGCAAGGTTCATCTTCACACCAGCCACATAACGTTTCAGAGATAGAAAGACAAACACTTTCCTAAAAAGCTATCTCTATGTCAACATTTTCTTGTCTTGAAGAAAGAACCATCTTTGGTGGTCTTTGTGGCTCAGCATCCTCTGTTTACACACACACACACACACACAAAAAGTTTTCACTGTAGAAAACTGCAAACTTTTAGGGAAAAAAGAAACCAAACTAAACCAAACCAAACAAAACCAAACTAAACAAAGCACCAAACCAGAAAAGTCTAGAAGAATTTTTTTTGTAATTATAGATGTTTACAGGTAAGTGGTTTTAATATCAAATTAAAATAAAAAGAATGAGATTATTTCAGACATGTCACTTTACATTCATTAACTGTGGCCTATTGCAAGTGTTCTTGAAATACCCTCTTCTAATTTGCTGGTGGTATGAATCTGGGTTTGGAACAAAGCCATATATCTTTTCTTTATGAAGCAATTTTCTGATCCTCTGCATTTATTACAGCTGTAGTCCTGACAGTTTATACCTGACCTTGATTATCATTTGATACTTATACAATACTAAATGGAATCTTCTGCATGAAGCTGCCACAACAATCATGCCTAACACTGCTTAAATCTGCAACTGCGTTCTTATTTATTGTTTCCATCTACCTAGAAATTTAAAACTTACTGGAAATAAACACAGAGGAGAATCATCTGGGAAGTAAATGAGAAAAGGGGTCTGTCAACTGTAATTACTGCCTAAATGAAATACAAAACCTGGCTAGGTAATTCACACACCATCCTTTTTTTTTTTGTAAAAGAAAACTGCACAGTTATGTTTACATTTCTTATGACAAATTTAGTTTCTTCTGTAACAGTACCCTGCTCTTTCACTGAACGAAGAAGCACAAAACTATCTTAAACAATTGTCTTACATGTAAATTTTTTCTGTCTAGATCTTCAACTCAGAATGATGGCTTTTAAAGAAAACAGTAAACACAAGACCTCATTTTTCAGCAAGGTTTTGACACGCTTTGACATCTTCGACATTTGAGCATCACTGTATCACCTCTCAACACCCTTTTCAAATATTTATTTATTTATTAGAATTCACTATGTAGTCCGTCAAAATCATGCAAAGATATACCTTTAACTCCCTTCACTCATTCACAATTACTCTGGATTTACTGAGACTGGTATATGGTCCCTGACCTGTATTGTTACAAACCAAGAGCTTCTTTGGCCATGGAAAAATAATGTGTAGAAACCAAAAGAAACACAACAGTTCTTGCCAAAAAAAAAAAAAGTTATTCCCTATCCCTCAAATTATTGCAATTACTATGAGAAGTTATGCAATTAAAAGCTAGGGTAGTGCATCATTCCAGGGCCACATCTTTGTGACTTTCACAAATCAACCTTTCAGAGATTTCATTTATTCTCTATACATTCTATCAAAAGACATTATTTTAAATGGGCTCAATGACA
This sequence comes from Chloroceryle amazona, assembly GCA_027560015.1. NCBI lineage: Eukaryota > Metazoa > Chordata > Aves > Coraciiformes > Cerylidae > Chloroceryle > Chloroceryle amazona. The sequence continues at coordinate 34,437 of JANHFX010026985.1, read as the reverse complement.
AAAATGTTCAAGTTTTTAAGGCGATATATTCCAAAGCAAATTGCATATAGAAAAATTTAATGTGTGTATTAGAAGAATACCATCAGGCAACTTTGATTCTCTGAGTATTTTCCCCTTCTTTATGAGCTTGACTTTGCAAATTTTACTTTAACATAAAGAACACATTTGCACATTCTGACAAGCACATAGCTACCTATTTTCAGACATATGCCTGTTGAAAAAATTAAGCATTTTAAGTCATATGTGGAAAATATGTTAAAAATCTATGTTCTAAATACAAAAAAAAAAAAGAGGAATTTGCAAATTCAAGTCATCTTCAATTAGAGTGACTGACAAATTCTTTCCACTTCATAGAGTGTTTTAAAAACAGTAGTTTGCCCACTAGAATCCATATTCTCAAAAGCTTTACTTCTGTAAATCCCATTACCTGCCTTCTTTTCAATTACATTTTTGTGGAAACAGCTGAAGTACAGCAGACACCGAGGGGTAAGTGATCCTAGGCAGGCAGCCAGATTTCATTCCAAACTCTTCTTTTTGGTCTACAGCAGGAATCCTAATCCAGGATCTATATGCATGTAAGAATTTCTAACAGTATGGTAACAGCTATTGTTCTTCAAAATGAGCTGCAAAGCAGGGATTATTTTTCTCCAATATACATATTTTCTCGTAAAAGAAGCCTTTACTCTTATTAAGAAGACTAAAATGTCATTGTTACCTTTCTCCACCATATCCAAGCAATGATCAGATGATATATATGGAACATGTATACATTCCATAATTGAATACTTGTAACCTACATCTAATATCATAAACACTACGACTCTACAAGTTGTAAAAATGTTGTAAAGTAGTTTTAAAAATATTTTATGATATAAACACCAATAGTCCAAATACTTGCATCTGTTATTGTAGAAAGTCTAATTAAGTTTGCCAGAATTGAGTGCATGGCCAAAGGCACATCACACCAACCTCATATTCATCGTAGGTTAACTGCACTTAATGAGACTGGATATTATGTCTATTTTTTTATTTAACTTGGCCTCAAGTCAACAGCAGGGCACTTTCTCATATAGCACTGGGCCTATTTCTTCAGCCCAAGGAAGCATATTTAGGAATATGTTTCTGTTACATTCTCATTCATTCCTGTTCAGATCTACAATTTCAACGGAACAATATTAAGATTCTACCCTACCTAATGCCTTCTTGGCCTCAGATGGTGCATAGAGAGGCCAGAGTATCATCTTCCTGTGGTTTTACCTTGGTAATACAGTACTGCATTACAAATAACTGTGGTGACTTTGTTTCTTCTTCAGTTCATCTGCAGTGGGCAGTGCTTATGTTTCAGCCATTTTGGTCTTAGCCACTATAAATCTGCAGATGAAGGAATGTGTCAGGAAAAGCTTCAGTCTAGTTACTGGGTTTTTTGGGGGTTGAAGAGACCAGCAAGAAACCCAGAGATATTTTTATACCATGAAATCAAAATAAAGATATTCTAAGAGAAGATAACATTAGGAATATTTCTAATATATGAAAATCATGTGAGATAATCCCCACAAACCCCAAGTCAGACTGTATGCCTGGCTGGTAGTTCCCTTCTATGCCGAATATTCTACAGGCACAGTGAATGGATTAAAGTAAGCTTTGCTAGGTGCTTAGACCCTGCTTCATCACTCAGCCTTAAGGGATCAGTTTCTCTAATGTGGAAATGCATTTCAGATTCCACCTCTCAAGAACAGCATTATTTTGTCAAATTAAAATTCATGTTTAATATAAAATTACAATATTAGTCTTTAGGATTCCTACATCTTTGACTTCAGCTCTTTAACAGAAAGATTTTAGGAGGAAGATCTGTGCTAAAATTTGAGAAGTCTCGAGTACATTAGAGATGCTGAACTGGTTGTCCAGCAAGTCAGTCAGGGATTATGTTTTGATAAAGATATAACATTTTTTAAGGACAAACTGTCTCTCTATGGCTTTGTGAGATAGGTGGGAAAAAGTGAGCAACTGTGCGACTGGTTAGATTGCAGATGGTTTAATTTTTGTTAAAAACTGGGCCACACATTACAAAAATAAATGACTTTACCAAACCTTCAAAACCAAAACAGCTGTAGAAAATGATCGTGAAATTGAACACACTTCAGACAAATCAACCAGTTCCCTTCCAACTCAGACGTTTCTATGTTTCTGTTCTAAATTACTGTCTTTATTGTCAGATGAATGTTGAAGTTAGCAGACATACCTGAGAATGCAGAACTGGTAGAAATACTCTGATGTTATTTTCAGCTACTCTGTGCATGCAAGGAGAACAAACAAAATATGTATGAAACTAAGCACTATTTATATCACTGAGAACTGAAAAAACACCTCATATATTATATACATCTATATGCATACACATATCCTAACATACAGATGCTGTGGTTTGTTTTGTTCTTTATCATAACTAGACTATTTTTACATGCCTTTGGGGGGCTTGTAGAACAAATACACCTTCCACAGTGACAAGAGTTCTACACATAATTTCTGCATGTGAAAGATACTTGTTCAAGCAAATATATATCAACCAGAGATCCCTGTGGAGACTGAAACCTAAACAAAGTCAACAGCACATACATATGATTATTTGCTCAAGAAACTTGTGAAGACAGCTCATAGGAAAGGAACTGCATTAAAAACTCCCAGCTGACAGCTCTTGTTCTTGAAAACATAGTAGCTGGTTCATTAATAATGCAGCTGCTTTTCTGACTGACACATGCTCAAAACTTTATAAACACCAAGTTAAAACTTGCAAGCATACTTCTAACTATGCTTCTATTACAATATTTTAACTCTATATGAAAGTGGAGAATTCAGGTACTTACTTATACTCTGCTCATTTGATTCTTGGCTATACCTTGAAAGTAGCTACTTTGCTTTTTATTCTATGCACTAGGACACTGATAAACCTAAGAACTTCCCCAACCATCCCGTAAGAGACACAAATGCTAATAGGTGATTGCCACACTAGTTTTTCCAAATTAGAAACCAGTAGATTGGATTCAACCATAAAAACCTCTGACACTGCCTAACAATTTCTATGAAGTAGTTTGAAACATCTCCACTGTTTTTCTTTGGTTATTGCTCATTTCAGTTGAGGCTGACCAAATGCTTCCTGACCGTATCTGGCCAGCTGGAAGCTTCCCGTCAAATGAATTTGACCCACAAGTTGTCCATCAGGTAACAGTTACATATTAATATATGATACACAACTAAAACTCTTGAATAGACCCTGGTCAATTTTTTCCCTTATTCTCCACAAGCAACTGTCATGTATTTACATATATCGAGACTTGACAAATATTTATGCACATTGTCAAATTTTTGCATGCACCGATTATATATTTCCTTTCTGGGTGCCTTTCTAGGGGAGTGAAACGTACATGACAATTTTATATAAAGGTCCCTACAAACCTCATTCAGCAATTTACCCTGTGAATTAAGATGCTTGATAGGGAATCTCAGAGGACTGAATTTTTGCTCTATATCCACAGAGCTGATGACATTTTGTTATACTCAGTTATGACCGTCCAGCTACCCTGACACTAGAGATGCAGTTAATAACACTATTGCACTGTTCCTATTTACAGAAATACACCTTCGTATGGATGTAACTTCAAAGTGAGAAAACCCACAGTGAGCTCATTAATGCTGTGCCTTTTCATTCTGTCATTATTCTTATTTTATTTAAAACAAAACCAAACCAGTTTTGTGTATTCTCCAAATGGTTTAGCATATAAACCCATGATTTTTTACCACCTTACATAAATGTAGTACTTGCTGACAGAAACTTTGTGACAGCGATAATCCTTCGTATTTGTTCTTAACTGCTAAAGGCATGCTTGGTGGGGCTGCAATCACAGACTGCCACTCAGGAAAGAAGCACGATGCAAATAGAAACCATTTTAAGTACATCAGCATTGATAATTTTCTATCTAGTTGTTATATTTTCCAGCTCGATGAACAGAGACAACATGCCTTCTGCTTAGCTACTCACCTTAACACAGAAAGCTGATGTCTCTGTAGCTGTAAATTGAATTGCTTTTCTGCCTGCTTCTCAATTAACAGAAAACGAACATGGTCTCTTTTGAGCTTCCATGTTGGACGAGTTACCCAGTCAGACCTCCCTGAAATACCAGAGCACCATTTGGGAGATTTGTTTAATTGAAGTAAAAAATGGGCAAAAGTGGGCAAAAATTAGGCAAGTGGGTGGGTGAGTATGGGAAGGTGTTCTAAGCACAGACATGCACCTTTGCAGTGACCTCTCTCATGAAAGAGCATGGCCTGTGAAGGTCCAAGCGACCAGACAGGCTTCAGATGAACTGGCAGAAGCCCAGTGAAGGTGCATATAATGCAACCCTATGACTAAACCAGAGGCCCACTTTTCTAGTCACTGCATGGGTACATGCTTCCTGTTACGCTCCTATAATGAGTTTTTAAACAACCCTGTGTAATCTTGAAACTGAAATACTTTTGCAGACAGTTTCAAAACTTCCAAGCAAGTGAAAACAGGCATCTCATTCAATAGAATCATGATGTATACTATACTATAATGCATGTAACATTTCATTAAATTTTCTACTGTGTTGTGGATGTGTTTGGATATTTTTGAGATATACTTGCTGATCTATTTTAGTTTGATTATTTTCTCTCACTGCTATGGTAGATAGAGCAATGTTTGAATACAAAGACCTCTTCTCTTCTCTGACACAAACTTGTTATTTTGTTTTTCATGCTTCTTGTAATGAGCAAAGCCTAAAACATTTTTGTTTCCCTACTGCTACTTTCCCTCCCATTCCAAAATGTTTTCATTCCCATAGGTAATTTTCCCTGCCAAATTTTGTTTTGTCACATCTGGTTGCATCAGCTAAAAAAATGTTAATTTCTGCGGTTCTCCTATTAAAGGTTTTTTTATCAACATTGTTATTTAGCCTCAGTGAGCATTGTCTGTTGTGAACACGATTGCATTTCAAAGCTCAGCGTGATCAACATGCAATTATTTTAATTTCCTAGCTCAGTTTTGGAGTGCCTAGTCAGTATTTATCCTTACCATTTTGAATACCCAAAACCACGTTCAGATTCCAGGATTTAAATTTTGCTCTGTAATTTGAACCTGTTATATTTACAACAAGCTAATAATTACTCAGAATTACTCACGTCAGCTACCCAATTCAGATATAATTTAACAGTCTTTTATTCAACAATTTTGTTGTTGATTTCAAGGAAGAAAGAGGAGTACCATGCAAGGACTCCAGCTTATCAAATACATTCTGCAGTCCACAACAAAGTTCCAAACAAATTTACTGTGTTATTTCAGATATTCATTCATGATTTCCAGACTGACTCAGACATTCCACATCATGGCTTTCAGGAGCTGGACTGAAAGGCTAAAGATTAATATTCTCTGGTACTTCATTTTAAGATATTGTTAGCCACCACAGTTTCCCGACATTCTACATTTAAGTATTGCAATAAATTTGCTAGGAAATCACTTTGCATTAGGTAGCCTGATTGGTTTTCATTTTTGTAATTAGTATTTTTTCTTAAATATGAACAGATAAAATTGGTGCTACATGCAGAGAAGAAAATGCTTGTATTCAGTACAAATAAAAAGGGAAAAATACATAAAAAAATCAGATACAGTAACTAAGGTGGGAGGGATAGGAAGAAAAGGCAATTTCTCTAATGAAACTATGAATGCTCCTTACCCAAGGGTACTGGTAATACATACTTTCTGCAGCTCAGAGACAGAATTTGCTTGCAAAGACCACTTGCCATAGATTCAAGCAACATACTTGGATGTCATTTGATTTCTCTGAAAATAAGATGTCTTTTAAAGAACTTTTCAGCTCAGAATCCACACTAGTAGCTTCCCTTCCCATAGATCACAATTTTCTGGGGAATACTGCCAGGACTGTCTGTTCTAGTTCTGTTCTCCATTTCTCATTCGTCTCTTTCCTTACAGATATAATATGCTCCTTCCTCCATGAAGAATGAAGTAATGTCTATCCCGGTGGTTTACTGACAGAACAGACAGCTTAGAAATTAATTGGCCATATTTTGAGTCAGAAAAAAACCCAAAGGTTTTACCACTCTTTGACCCGATGCCTAGGTAGAAAAAGGTTTAGTAGATGATCTAATGATAAAGAGCTCATCGGAATGTCAAGTGTGAGTTTGCAGTTAGTGTCTAGTGCAGTTTATACTGCATTATGTGATTGAAAACATGCTGAAAAAGGTAAAAATATAAAACCTTTTGTCTGTTATTCGAAACTGGATTTGTAATTGCATGAGTAGTATTCTCAGTAATAAAGAAAACAGAATAGCATTAGTCTGTAAGCATGTATTTCAATGATAAAGTGATGTAACCCTTTAAGCCATGCTCCACTATGATTTCCGTTCACCATTGCAAAAACAGATCTACAACCTCTGGGAATTTGAAGGACCAAGCATTAGGAAAATCCTGCAGTCTCAGTTTTGAGGCTGAAATAGCAGCACGGCCATTCTTGCATGAACAGTCACATCTGCCAGTATTTCTCTGTCTTATTGCATATTTAATACGTACAAGTTTGTGAACGTGCCTGTGTTAAAAGAATCCCATTTTACTAATACATTCAAGTGTGCTAAATATTAAGAGACTGATAAATGGGCTCTTTTATAGCAGTGATAACTATATGCATTAAATTAAATACTCTATAAATACTAGAAGAAAACCTACTGCTTTTTTCTCCCCACTATTAACATAATCTGTCTTCTAGTATGCTGAACATCCTGAGCAATGACTGTGTAAGAATTTTTCTTCTTTGGGAAGCAGTGGATGCAATATGAACTTAAAAGTTGTTTTCACATGACAGGGTACTCAAAAATAGTTTTGAACATAACATCATTTCCCAGTTCATTAGTTTTCCAAAATTCTCAAATTGCCAGTATCACAAATTTTCCCTCTGAAGGTGACAATTTTTAGTATTTCATTGTGTTGCATAATAAAACAACATTTTCAAATGAAGGATTACTTTGAAATGTGAAGCTCAGCAATATGTAATTAAAAACTTGAAGGGTTTGGTGAAGGTTTCTTAAATTTTTATTTTTTTTAAAGCAGTTTGTCAAAATCAATAATGATCTGGATCAGTAAACCTGCTGACTTCACCAGAAATATATGCCCATTTGCATACATTTCACTGGGCACAATTCATAAGAAACTCAGAGCATATAACCTAAAAATGAATAGCAAAAATTCATAAATCCACTTTATCCTGTTTTATTGCTAGGCATCATCCTTTGTTTAATCTATTTATGGCAAATTGGTGCAAACTGAAATATTTCTTTATATAAATGTTTATAAAGACACACTGCAGATAGCAACTCATGCTATAATTCTGCAGCATTCACAGAACCATATGCAAGTCTTTAAAATACTATTTTAAGTACATCGATGATCCCTAACACTTTGAGGGTTTTTTTTATGAATAGGGTTGGGCTTTGTCCAACTGTTCACTGCCTCCCTCAGTGTTCACCCTGTACAAACCCATTAAAGTGAACAGAACGACAGTAAGCACCAAACCTGCACCACCAGTACTGACCCTGACTGGGTTCACACTTTACAAAAAAGCTTTCTGAATTCTCCTGAATGAAGACGCAATAACATACACGTTTATAAAGGATATAGATACCAAGAACTATTAACCTTGAAGTTAAAAAGCTCTATTTATGTGTGAAATATCAAAGAACCATTAGAGTAGGCATTCAACTTTTCTTGGTTTGTGCTGTAGTTAGGTACTAAATATTCAACCCGTTCAGACAGCTATGACTATAAGTGAAATGCCATCTGTATTTCATGTTCATCCGGTAAATAACTTCTGGCAGTGCAGTAAAAAGACTCATAAACTGTGTGATTTATTTGATAATGGAATAATGTTCTTCTTTGCACACTGAGACTAAATTTTATTTCCCTGCACAGGACTTTTATAAGCATATATACATGAGATTGATCATATTTCAAACATATTCTGAAGGAAAACTGAGGTGGTGCACTTAAGAAGAAACTTAAATTAGAATCTCAATTTTTAAAGAAAAAGGAATTAGTTAAATGTAAAAAGAACAGCAGTATTTTAACTCTTCATGAAAAAAATCAACTCTTCATAACAGAAATGACTTACTGACTGATAGAGCCTCTTCCTTCTTTGGAATTGATATAAATTTGTGACATTTTGTACACACTTTCAGATACGGTTTATCTTACAACTATATGAGAAAGAGACACAGGGAAAGGCTGGATTATAGTTGGATCTGGTTTGGTTTTGGTTTTGTTTTTTTTTTCCACAGAACACCTCCTTCTGGTCCTTCCAAGTTGCTCTCATACATATTCATTGAGTGAAAACACTTGAAGCTTGATTGCATTCCTTGTCCAGTTATCACTTAATGGAAGGTAAGAGATTTAAGAAGGTACATTGCAAAGAAATGTTGTTCTTAAAGAGCTCCAAGGATAGGCCAACATAGTAAAGCAGCTGCATTCACTGACATCCCTACTGAGAATACAGACACCAAATTCAGATTTTTTGCACTCCAAAGCATATTAGGGGTCATAAGTCCCCACATATACTCTATGATCTCTTGCAGGAATATTTACAAGTATTGATGGTTAAGCACTGATGAAAATAACTAAGTTTCCCAGGTAAAACCCCTCTTTTCAGGTAATCATGCCAGTCTATTGAGGTCTATGGCATTTTTCAGTCCTATAAAATTGACTGTTGGAAGTACTTCGAAGATTTTTTTACTGCATTATCTGATGCCATAATATGTCCTTGCAAATAACCAGGCCTCTCCCTTTCCCTCGGACCAGATTTCAATGTCACAACTTCAGGAGGCTATCAGGCAGATAAAGGTATTATTAGGGAAAAGAATGTATTAATGAGTCTGCACAGGGCTGTTGGTCTCCACCTACCCACTAATTCTGTATAGGTTTCATCCCTTTATAGGAAAGGTATCCCTAACGGAAAACCCGGTCTTGTTACTATTTTTCATACGAATGGACGACACAGACAGAAATAGTTCAGTTACAAACATTTGTGAATTTAGTGCTGAAGCTAAACACAACTATAAGGATAGAAGCATGATAAACAATTTTACAGTCAAGTCAGTTAAGCAGTTTGACAGTGAAGTATTCTTACACGTCCCAGCTCAGCAGAGTTCTATTCAGTGTCTGCAGTGTTAAAAGAGAGCTATCCTCAAATAAGTCCGATGCTATCTCACCTCACTGAATAAATAATTTAAGCTTAGTCACATGTACTACACTTCCTCCATCTGCAGCTAAGGAGTCTCACCGTTGACTGGCAAAACCCTAGCATTCTATGACTAGTCCCCCTAGAAATAGTAGGCTGTCTATACAATTATATCCACACACGGCACTAATGCCTATTATATAACTATGCTACTAAATATAGCCTGAATACAAATCCTTCTTCGCTTCTTTTATTTCTTAGCTTATTTTCACACTACTTGCAAACATAAAACCTGACTTTACATGCTAAACACAGCAATTGGTTGTACTATTGTATGCCTCACATAAAAACTGAGTGAGAAAAGTAAAGATTCATTCTTATTTTCATTCTATTTTTTCTGGACCATTCCATCCAAACAAAAGACCTTGTGACTGCTGTTACTTTTAGCATTATTCTGAATACTATTTACAAAGAATGAGCAATGAAACATCTGGTCTTCAAGTTATGTGAATTCCACTAAAACTTTCCTATTTGTCTAGCTAGTGAAGAATTGCTACACAATTGAACTTGTGGTCATCTAATAGTGTTAAAAAAATAATAGAATGGGGGGAATGTTAGAATGTGAAGTTAAAACCTCAGAGCTGGACCTTACAAGCTGGTGGTTTTGCACTAGATTCTGGTATTCAACAACCAAGTCAGAAGCTTTCAAACAAGAAAAAGAAGTAATAAAAAAACCCCTCAACACAACAGTTCTGCAACTTCAGATTTGCTTGTGAGCCCCATATCCACATAATAGCTCATAGCTGTTGCACAGACATGGATCACCTCTTTTTTCAAACCTCATATACTATAAAGAACGAGACCACATTATCAGTTGCTTATTGCAAAATATTCTATTATTACTGTATCTGTGTGAAGCTGAGGAAGCAGATCTTAAACCTGTTAGGCAAGAATTAAGCCATCCTGTAAGGTAATGTATTTACTCTCTACTTCTTACACTTCAGTGCAGTCCTTGTGTGCTGGAAAAATCAGGTCCTCCACAGACCTAGCACTTCTGCTCAGGTCAGCTTTGACAAATCCTGACAGTTTTCTTGTTTAGAAGTATACTGGCTGTACAGCTCAAAGAGGCCCTGTGACTGAAAAAAACAGTATTTGCCTTTACCTGTTGCTCTCAAATAAGGCTCACAGGATTTTGAGGGACATACATTGACTTTTAATAGTGTTTTCACTGTCAATCCTACACAAATTTATCTGCTACTAAACCTGTCAAGGGGGTCTAATCTACTATCCTCACTCTTTGAACTGAATAATAAGCAACTGAATTTTTCATATGGGCTTTTGCTGTTCTTGTAATCTTGACCACATTAAAAAAAATTGTTGTTAATGGCCATCAGAATCTAAAGCAGCTGTTAGGAAAAATGTACAAGCAACTTACGTATACATATCCTATCTATTTGTTTAATTAGGTTACTAATTTCAAGCAAAACCGTGGTAAACAATCAGGCATAACTGCATCTATGTAATCTTAGATTTATCTCAAGCACACAAATGAGAAATTTGAGAAGTTATATACTGGTAAGTGGAAAGAAAATTCTATCTTATATTGGCTTGAATGCTGTCAAAATTGTGAAATCCTAGAAAGCACATCTTAATGCATCGCCATATCCCATTTTCAGCATAAGTTGTAATAGAAAGAGATATTCTGTACACAGTATTCTTCTCTCATTATAGAGTTTGTCAGGCTAACAAATTATCAGAATTCTAACATGGATGATATTCAATAAAGCATGGTCACGTGCCTTTGCGAGACACTGTTCAGTCTTTGTTTAGCAGATCATAATGCACCTTCCCATGATGAGGACAGAAATGACCAGATTATTGAGCACTAAAATGGTTCTACAAGCTGAGAAGCATGTTTTGTAACTCACACAGTATTAGAGATAATTAAAAATCTGATAACTCATCTTCTGGCAGAGATAATAGTGAGCATAAAAAATGGTACAAATGAATCAATTCCATGTTACAGAATAGAATATGCAATGTAACTAAATATCTCTTATTGTTACATGAAGATAGCTTTTCCAGTCCTAAATACATACATTCACACTTATATGCGGATACTACAATTTGCAAACAATTCATGAAAAACAGAGTTCCTCAGAAATTAGTTTTCGATATTTAGTACTCCTGTAGTAAAGATACCTTAGTATGGAAACTATCTATATAATTCATGTTATGTGGATGAAACGGGATATGAATTGATATGAAAGTACAGAAAGTTCCCTACTTCTAAAGCCTACTTCTCAATGTTATTTCCACACAGAAAAAAAAATATTCTGACAATATAGAATTTCTTGGTAATAAAAAGAATTAGAGTATTCGCTATTGAAAGATAACTGAAGACCAGTAACTACACTGTTTCAGGTGTGGTCTACTTCTGGTATCAGTTTATGAGGAAAAGATCTATGTAATTGATTTTCTATTACTTAATTGTTTCTATTGCCTAATTTCTATTACTTAACTGTTTCTCAATTCCTCTCCCCCATCCTAGCTAGTCTCCATTTCAGAACTATATGGTTCTGAGAGACCTTAACAGACTAGTTAAGGTGGTGTACTTTGGCATGATTTAATTTCACATCACTTCATACTGTTAGATTCTCGAAAGGAGGCAGCATGCAGACTCCCATTCATCCTTAACGACTCAAGTAGGCACCAGAGCAAAATTCATCAAAGCTTGTCCTAATCCCTTAGATACAATTTAACAGACTTCCAGAAATGCTTCCTGCATTTGCCTCCTTACTACTAGCAGTTCATATTAAAATTCCCAAACCAAGCTGAAGCTCTATAAGGATAAATACCCCACCACAGCCTGACAACAGCTGTGCTAATGTAACTCACTATACCCAGTAGAAAGTGGCTATCCCAATCATGACACTAAGTTTTTGAGTACATCCAGTGAGTCCAAATCGAGACTAAAAATTTAAATATTCATGTAATAATTTAATAAAGAACACACAGGTCACCTCCTTTCCAACAGACATCCTGCAAGCTTGCTTACCACCATGCAGTGGTCTATTACCTCAAAATTCATGCCAGGTTTGTACCTCTCTGGGGTACAATGAGGCACTCAGTGTGAACATAAAGCTAGTATGCAGTTAGTATTTCACTATCACTCAAGGTGAAAACAATTTCAACTGATCCTTCCTCTTTGCATTAGATTCAGCTCAAATTTTTGCTTATGCTATGAACTTTTATGAAATTCTTGATAATATCCCATCCACCCAGAAAAGATACACTTACTGTTTGGTGTCTTTATTGAGGTAGGTGGACACTAAGTCCCAGTTTTGTCATTGTGTTAGATGTCTACCTTCGTCCCTCCTCCTTCTATGTCCAATTACTTTGGCCACAAATAATCTGGACTTTTGCTGTTTTTTCAGAATGTGTCTACTTTTAATATAATTTGCAGCAACAACCTCCTGTCAAAACACGAATGGGCGGATCTAAAAACCTTTTACTTCCAAAAGTAAATTATAACCGCTGTCTCATGGTTGCACTATTAGTCTGAGAAGACCAAACATTTCCTAGAACAAAACAGCCTGATGTATTTCCCTGTGATTTGAACATAAGCCATCTATACACATTATTAAAAAATCCATATGAAAATAATGCTGCTGTGATATATTAACTGAATTATCTTAGCTGCAAACATCCACAAATTTTGTTGACATATACCCACGGTTTTGACACAGAAATTAATTCAGATATAAAAGTTACTTGATTATAAATAAATGAAGCAAATATATTTTAGATGCAATGCTGCACTTCTCTGTAAAACCATGGCACTGATGCCAACTGAGAAATCATTGTATGTTTTGGAGTTCACCGAAGCAGGCCCAGGACCATGCTGTGCTGCCCACCCCGCGTGGCCTTCAGCCCTACACTGGGCAGTGCAGATCCCTCGGCTGTAGGGCCTCGGCAGCTGCACAGAGGAGCAATGCAGCCAGCCTCGAGCAATGGCAGACACAGGGAAAATCCATCTGGCCTTCAGCCAATGCTGCATGAAGGCAGGGTGCCCAGCAATGAAAGGGACATTATGATTTCCTTGCTATCCATTTTCTCCTTTTTATTCTGTCTTACTGAAGTAATTGTCTTAAGGCATTTGCTGTCAGGTCTTTCTTACTGAGATCTAGACAGAACCCTGCACTGTTTGTCTCTGTCCTCACCCCATGTCCCCTCCTCCACTGCAGAACAACTGTTGTGTTTGATTTACTTACCCATTTGCTTAAAATTTGCTAGCCAGCAACAACCAACCCCACACACCACATTAGACCTCAGCAGGACATAGACAACAGCAATTCTGAACAGACTTATCCAGTATCCTGTATTCCACCATGGGACCAGACACCACCACATGAGATGGATGAATTTAACAAAAACACACCACAGCCAAGGATCACTGACAACATCTAAGGATCTTGCTCACAGTCCAAAGGTGGGGTTTTTTTCACAGAAAAAATACCTCACACAGAACCCTGGACTCTCATTAATACAATCTGTTTGGTTTTATCTTCACCTTTAATACAGAGCAATTTTCTGTCAGTCAATCTAAAAATAGCAACAGAGTCTAATAACAATTTGCTCACAAGGCTTTTACTTCTAAAATATGTTGTGTAGATACGGAATACTTGAAAACTTAATGACTTCTTACTAGATCAATGATGGCATATAAGGCTGTTTGGTTTATTTGAGGGGAAAAGCAAAAGTTTTTTAGCTCTAGTCTCATTTCCTTTGAATATTCTTCCAAAATTAAAAAAAATAAATAATAAAGACTTCATTTAGTTTTAACACGGTCAACAGAACAAAGAAAAAAAAGAAAATTAAAATCAACAGCTGGTACCAGAATGGAGGAGGAAGCAAACCGTAAGGCAATATACACTTGATAATCATATGATTTGTTATTTGGAACCTCAACATTATCAAGCACTTTCCTTAAAAATCACCGCATTTAAACTTCCATGTTTCCTTTCCTCAGTGGATTCAGCCTGTTCTGAACTCATTGGCTAAGCTTGGATACTACTTACAATGGCCACCCCAACACACCCTCCGGGCACTACCAAAACTAATATCTGCAGTTTAAGATCCTGACAGAGGCTGCCCGAGCAAGACTCTTGGTCTTCCAACGCCACTGCTTCAGCGGATGACAGATTAACAATGTGACACTTCTTAAAAAGTAACAAATTCTGGAACAAAAAGATCAGATAATATCAGAACCACCTAGGTTTCAAAATAACTTTTTATTTCCTTGCAGATTATTAAGATCACAGTCTTTATTTCTTCAGGGAATTGTCCCACCTTGACTGAAATGACACTCTTTGAGATAATCAGCAAAAAAGTGAATGTTACCAGTTCTTGTACTCGTGGGTCACACCTGTCAGATTGTGTTGATAAACAGAAAAGCTTGCCAGCTTGGAGTAGATAAGATTTCTTTCAAATTAGGCACACCCTAGAGAATACTTCCTGTCTGGAAGGTACTAAAATGTAAGATATCTTCATTACCAGTACAGAAAAGTTACTGGGCATTGGAAGAGAAAAAAAATTAAATTAAGAGTGTTATATTTTATGTGCTTATACAGTCTGGTATATATCTCAGGATTATATTAAAGTATCATATAAATATGTGAATTGTTCCTTCAGTTGTAGCCACTGTTTTAACTCCTTCACAGAATCACAGAATGGTAGGGACCTCCAAAGATCACCAAGTCCAACCCCCCTGCCAGAACAGGACAAAACTAGGGCAGATCAAGCAGAAATACATCCAGACAGGTCTCAAAAGTCTCCAGAGAGGAGACTCCACAACCTCCCTGGGGAGTCCATTCCAATGCTCTACAACTCTTAAAGAAGTTCTTCCTCATGCTTCCGCTACTCGAGCTTGAATCCATTGCCCCTCATTCTATCACAATGCAAAAGTGAAAAAAGATTTTCCCTGACTTCTTGACGCCCAGCCCCTAAGTATTTATTAGATCCCCTCTCAGTCTTCTCCTCTCCAGATTAAAAAGCCCCAGGTCTCTCAGCCTTTCATCATAAGGCAGGTGCTCCAGGCCCTTAATCATCCTCATAGCCTCCACTGGACTCTCTGGATCCCTGTCCCTCTTGAACTGGGGAGCCCAGATCTGGATGCAATACTCCACGTGAGGTCTCACTAGGGCAGAGTAGAGGGGGAGAGGAACCACCCTTGACCTGCTGGACACACTCTTAATGCACCCCAAGATGCCATTGGCCTTCTTGGACACAAGGGCACATTACTGTCCAATGGAGAACTCCTAGGATAAGCATAAGAAAATGTTTCTTATAAGGGTTTGTTGAATTTTCAGAAGTAGTTTGTAGCTTACTGTACACAAGCAAAATTCAATTTTTCATAATTGCTTTTCTAAAAGCATTGAAAATACAGCTAAGTGAAACTTAAATATTAGTCTGTACATTTTTTTCCCCAAAAATGCAATACTCAAAACAAAAATTCTATTAAATACAACACATGCAACATTATGGAATTTTAAAACACTAAATTCAGAGTCAGCACTGACCCCTACATTTTAGTTCAGAAATGGAGAGGGGAATTAAGAATAAACCCAAATCAACAATCCACTGAAAGGCAAAATTCAGGCTTCCTTTGTATTCATAAAACAAAACACCATCTTCTTGTGGCAATTTTTCTCCCCAAGTTTAGCCTTTGAAATGCTAGCTTTTTTTTCCACTATAGTTATAGGAATGAAAACCAGCATGAGAAATGGAAAGTTAGTCCATATTTTTGATTCATAGAACTCATCAATGCCACTTCAAAAGTGGATTTTAAAACCATCTCTTTGGCCCAGTGGGAAAATGACATATTAGGGCTTTTTAAAAGGCACAGTCAGTCGTACAGAAAGTTGTCTGTGGGATTTCTTTCACTTTTTGGTGCTTTATCAAAGATCATACATTTGAGACTCCATGTGCTAATTACACCAGGTTACCATCTCTAACTATCAGGATCTCCCATGGAAAGAGCAATAGTAAGACACAATAATGAAAACCACAGACAATGTGGCAAAATGCTTGGAAGAAAATGTATCATAGTGGTAAACACTCTTCCTTCAGATGCCACTAGATTATGCAATTCATAAGGCCTGACTTTAACAACTGGCAAGTGTCCTGTATTACTGCTGGTTTATCACTTGCTGAAATTGGTTTAGCAACAGTCTTTATAAATTTATTATAGAAGTCATCTAGCAAGGTTTTAATATTCACTAGGCATGTTAGCTCTAAAACCATGAGCCTATCAGACTTACTTTTGTTCAGAAAGCCTGCACATAAACAAGATTAAAAATATCACAATAATTGACTTCAGTCAGGTTATGTAATAATAAAGTTTTCTCCTTTATGTAAATTCTTATAAAAGCCAGACAGACCAAGTAATCACTGATGATATTGCCAAACGCTTGTACAGAAGCAGTGTCATATTAATAAACCATTTCTGAGTTGCTTCATCCTGAAAAGAACATAAGTGGAGCGTGGATGAAATATATATCAGCATTCACCAAACTGGAACACCTAATCCCATTAAAAAAAAAAAAAATCACACTGGTAATTCACCTTTCATCTAAATAAGTGGAAAAGCTATATAGAAATAAGCTTCACCGTACACAAAACCCCCATGTTTTATACCCCTAATTCCTATCAATCGACTTTGGCCAAGAATAAGGGGCGTTGAGTATCTGTATGATTTTATCTATGAGCAGACCTGCTGATTCGGTGGCAATTGTTCTCAGGATTAGCTCTGATTATAACAGATCCAACAAGAAACATGTAGACCAGAACTCAGGAACATGAATTAATCCAACTGAAACTGAAGCTGCAGTTACAGAATGAAATTCTGACACAGTATTGTCCCAGAGAATGACTTGATAAAAGTAGTCATGGAGTGTGCCCCCTGTGGCAACACAGTATGAATTTATCCCTGAGGAATATAAAAAACATCTTCTCATAATAGAGCAGTGACAGACTTTTTTTTTCTATCTTTTTAGCTACAATGAAATTGCATCCAGTGGTGAGATACCAATCATCAGATTATTACTGCAGGAATATTGGTGGCAGCCATCATTGCAAGAGGTCTTTTAAGTATAATGAAGCAAGAACATAAAGGGGTGGCAGGGCTGCTGGTGGTGAGGTTTCACAGCAGCTTTGTGTGTGCACTTGTTATTGCCACTTGCTGTGAATATCACTGAGAAAGGTCACTTGAATCCAGCAGTTCACAGCATCATGAACTGCTGGCTCAGATAAAGGCATTAGAGTGTGGAAGATGGTAATATGTTCTTTCTTCTCTAAAATGTTTATCTAAGCTTCACCTCTTGATCCCTACACACAAATTTTAATTTGCCCAGCAAGGAGAACACTGAACACCATCAAAATATTTTCTTTTGATAGTGGTACAAAGTCACAGAAAGCCTTTTAATGAGCCATTTAAATCCTACTGTTTACAGCAGATTAGTGTGCCCATGCAGTGTAGCCAGGATCTAAAGATACTCACTACACCGTATTATGCCATAAAAGTGGATGCTTCCAAAAATCACTTCCATGCAACTGCGTGTGACACTGAGAGCTGAAAGCTGCTTATTAGCATCATCATACTTTTCATGACTCCCATCACTTGACCAATCAATGTGCTAAATTGATGGGTTTCAGATTGTTTTCCCTTTTTACTGTACTGTTGTCCTTGAAATAACTCATTTTAACACCTTCCGCAAGGAAATGATGACAAACACCCCTGACGCGGTGGGGGAAGCACACAGCACTAGCCCATCTGTGTGCATGACTTTGGAAAGGATGTTTCACTTTCACTTCTTCCAGAGCTGCTCTGTGCAGACAGCAATTCACAATTTAACAAGACACGGGCTCCCTCCATTTCCACAATAGTTGCTGCAAATGAGGCTCAGGCATCCCTACATCTTTTAGGGATGGAACCATATATTGAATTTTATTTTTTTTTATATATATATCTGAAAAGTGAAATATTTTAATGCAAGATATTTGACATGTGCATCCACACTCAAAATCCCATGAAAGAAGTGTCAGGGTTTGATTCATCCCGACAAGATTAAGCAGAGCTTTACACATTATGCATTAACCATCCAGATTAGCACTTTTTGTATCAGCTGCAATATTGTCCAAGCTCTCAAAAAACCATACACGAGGAAAAACAAAATTGCATAGGGATACGTGGAAGCACAATCCTTCAACTCTTTTTGTAAAAGAAAAACAAAAAACCACGAGATAGAAACAAAACCCAGAAAGACAACTCATCATAAAAAATTTAATGATTTTTCTAACCTTACTGTTTCTAGATCTTGATGATTGTTCCATTACTAAGCGAATATTCAAGAAATAACACAACACCTATAGCAGAGCTACCTCCTGTCCTCCACATGACATTTTCAGCATTTTAAGAACTACTGAAATTATGTGTTTGAAATATTCTGTGAGTATTATTTCTTCCAAACAAGATTAAACTATGAGAATTTTTTTTTCATTTGTCCATTTAAAAACTGCAGAATCAGTCCAAAGCTGTAACACCATTTAGTACCTGGCTGTAACTAAACAGTACCTCAAGCAACACCATATGCAAAACTGTGCTTATAAACATTCACCTCATGTAAAGTCATTTCTTTTGTACTTTTATGCTAGAATAGGAAAAAAGAAAAATAATTCTGTGACAAAAACTTCCAGAGTAAAAGCAAATCCATATAAACCTTTCTATATCAGAAAGTTTGAAATATGGAAGATTAATCCCTTTTTCCTTGTCTTTTGGCATTTCTAGATTAACTTTTTTGAGCAAGGTCTAGTTGCCAATAGGTAGCCCAAACTGTTTCTTGTTTAGCAACATGTGTTCGATATGTATGCCATGGAATGCAAAGCTAGCTAGACCTACTGTAAAGAATCACTATCAGGATGTTGAAGTACCTCATTGCAACTCTTCCCTGCTCTTTCTTTAATATCACGTAAGTGGCTGAAACTGACATGTTGCATGGCCTTGTCTGAACAGATCTTTGCATCAAGAGTCCTAATTGCAATTGATATAAAAGCATTTGCTGGACTTACAATCCATTTAGTAACAAAGGAAACAGAAATACTACTACCCTGCCATGATCACCAGCCACAAAATAGCAACAATATTCAGAGCAACAGCTGTAGTGAAACTGCACAAATGTTACAACCTGAATTATGTTTACTTGATATTTACCTATTTACACTGAGTAGATTTGAGCAATGGGTTGATAAAAGTAAAAATATTTAGAATTCACCCAGAGTAAGCATCTTAGAAGTGACTGTTCTGTTAACATTTTCCCATACTGCCCGGTACCAAAGCATAATACCAAATTATATTTTGGTACCTATTAGAGGAGAAAAAAAAAAAAATCGCAGAGGCACAAGCCTTAAGTTAACTAAAATTCTGCATTTCATCTGAACGTGTCTACAGAAAAATAATTAAATCCATTCCATATGACTACGCAGTGGGATATCTCACTCCTTTGTCTCAATTGAAGAAGGAAAAACGGTCTATTTACATTTTTGAGTGCAAAAGCCTCTATCGCTGTAAAAGGCTTCCAAATGACCGAACATTCAATAGTAAAAGGGGGATACATCTGCTGACAGTGGCAGTGTAAACTATTCCTATTCCTCAAAGTTACTTATTGCTGTTGGAAACAGTAACCGAAGTGCTACTTGTCTGTATGTATAATATTTTGTGCCTTTGCTTCTTACCCAAGGTAATGAAATACTTGAAATAAATCCATACATGCACACACAAAAATTTAGAGTATCTTTTAAGATTGCTGTTGCATTCAAGGTAAATCTTCTACTGAATTACAATAAAAGACTTTTCTAGTTCTGGCAGTCTTAACAGAAAACCTTTTTCTAGTGCTGTGTGAATCTTACTATTTTGCATAAGGACTGGTAAAAATTCGAGTCTGTGAAAGAGATATTTCTCAAAAGAGAAAATTAACTACTTTATTCCCTTCATTTCTGTCTGCATAAGCCTTCACTGGGATGACCTTTTGACTGTAAGTATTGTTTTAAGGCCCTAATGCATAGCAGTGTTTTTATTACATCCTCAAAAATATTTGCATCATACATTACAATCAATACATAGACAGCAGCTATAGACATTCGTGTAAGTACCTCATTGAATATCTAATGGTATTACCACCATCTGGCATATAGTATACCCTAGAATACCAAAGCGCTTAAAAGCATTAGAAAGTTAAACTATATAACTTGGTCAACTAGGCTAAGATCACTTCAAGATAACATTCTACACTAATGAAATTATTTTTATGAATAATGTTCTGCTTAGTGAAGAACAAACACTGGAATTAAAAAAATACACTAAAATTGTCAAGGATAAAGGATGTCATCATTCAATCCAAAATCTCACTGTAGAATATTCACAATGAGACCGCAGCTCTCAGAAAATGGTGTAAAATTACTCATGATATTGGTCATGATAAATATAATTCTATGTTACTCTGATGAAAATCAGTCAGAACACCATAAACAGCAAAGTTAGTTTGATTTTGGTCTAACGCAATTTCTTCAGCTCTTATGTCTAAAAAAATAGACAACTGCAAAACTTTCTAAAAAAGGTATTCTTAAAAGAAAGTTCTTGAGATGGAAGACCCAATATCTCAGCTTTTCTTAAGGTATAATCTTTTTCCTACTAGAATTAGAGAGAAGTTTCACTTTAACTTCACTGGAAGCAGGATACTAGTTTGTACATTTAGTACGTTTTTGTTTGAACATAAAGGAATTCCCATCAACGAGATTTATGTCGTTGCATCCTTATTTCAGCAGGGACAGAGTTGAGTTTCTTCCTAGGGGCTGGTAGAGTGCTATGTTTTGGATGAAGTGTGAGAATAATGCTGATAGGATGCTGATGTCATCAGCTGTTCCTAAATTGTATTTATCCTAAGTTAAGGATTTTTCAGTTCCCCAGGCTGTGCCAGCGAGCAGGTGCACAAGAATCTGGAAGGGAGCATTTCCAGGACAGCTGACCCAAATGAGCCAGAGGAATATTCCATACCATAGGACATCATGCCCACTATATAAACTGGCTGTAGGGAGCATATCACTGTTTGGGCATCAGTCAAAAAAGGTGTTTTGGTTTTTTTTTATTGCTCCTCCCCATCCCTCTGAAAGAGGGAAGGAGAAAGTGAGCAATGAGCAGTTCCTAGGGAAACGTAGCAACTGCTCTTCCCCTTCCAGTTAACACAGGGGTACCCAGGCTGAGGTACTGTGGTCTGAGATCACAACATGTGTATGCTCACAGTACACCTGGAAGCACTGCTGAGTGGGGAAGGCAAATAGTATCATTTTGTACTTGCTGGATTCTAAACCATGCCCTCTTAATTGAGTTAATAGCTGGATACCATGCAGCTATGAATAGCAGAAGTAGCTTCCACGGATACTTGTGTAAATCCTTGACAAGGAGGAAGACAGGGAGTTATTTCACAGAACTGATAAAGACTTAAGATAAAAACTTACTGCTTCTTCCACAATATTTAATAAAAGTTGTTTGAAAGACTTAATTTCAAATCAGTAGTGAATTTAACTTTTAGCATATGTGCACACAGCTTTCTTCACTGTATGAACAATATAAAAACTTCCCCTAAAGCTCCATAATTAAATTAAATTGGCAAATGACAAATGGGATGAAGATCTGACAGTTCTCATAAGTGCAAACCAGTCTAAGTATTCATCTTCAATCCTAATAGCACCATCTGATGGAGGATCATCACAATACTACAGAAAAGATCGGTGTGCGAGATTCATTTGAAAATGTTTCAAACAGACTTCCTTAGTTTGTGCAATAGACTGTAAAAATGAGTATACAGAACAGTCATGACCTGATAATTAATCTTAAAGTAGATTTTGACATTTTAATCAATAAAAGTTTTGATTTAGTAGGAAGCAAATCCAGTCAGAGGTTAAGCCAAAGAGGGGGGAAAAAAAAAAAGGCAGACTGTTTCTCGTCAGTTTTCTTTTCAGACACAACTTTACATAAATCTGGATAACAAATTTAAGCACACGTGACATTTGACTGAGGTCCTTACTGCCTGTAGGCATTCAGGTTCCCAATACGAACTAAAATGTAAGTGAAGAATTAAATGTTTGTTCTTTCTTAAAGGATACCAAGTAGAATACTTTTCTTAACACAGGGGTCACTGAATGCCAAAATGGTGTAAGAGAACAACCCAGGCATCACAAAGATAACTCTGGAGGAGAAAACTAAGAGGATCAATCTAATCAAAATGATTCTTCAGCAGTTTGTGTGTTTTAATATTAGGTAAACACTTCTATCAATTTCCAGGCTTTTCTTTCTTCGTGGACAATTCTGTGACTTTTGAAAATTCAATACATCAAAATCAGCAGCTCTGTTCATAAAACTAGGAAGCTAAACCAGTAATGAGTTATAGAGCAGACATTACAAAAGCAAGAATAAGGCCTATTCTAGGTTTAGTACCACTTCAGCAGCTAAAAACGTGATTAACGTATAGATTTTTGGCACACACATCCCAAATGGACACACAGAAAGGTTCATTTTGAAGAAAGAAAAATTTTTTTTTCTTTTTTCTTGTCTTCCTCTTTTCTTTTTGAAAATACACATTCACTTTCACTTAGAAACCACAAGAGTATTTCAAGCCAAACAAGAGCTTAAATTAAGAATATTACATTAAGAAGCAACACTGTAACTAGAACATGAGTGCAGCTGCTATTTTACTGCTCATAGCCACTTGCTAAATACAAAAACAGAAAAGAGGAGAAACAATACCTTGTAAAAAAAAAAATAGATAAATCTAAACCTACTTATCTAAATATTAGGAGTCTTGTTAATGTTTTGAGACAACAGCAGCAGGACTATGGATGTTACAGCCATCCATCTCACTCATATTTCCACTGGAATTCTCAGGCATTCTTTCCCTTTTGTTAATACTAATTCCCAGCATTCCCTTGTTGTACACTTGAAAAAAACCTTGTTGACTAACCAACTCCACAAATGGATTCCTCTCAATGTAAAGTTCAAAGCACGGCAAAAGCCAAGCATTCTTCTGATTCTTGAGAGCCAAGTGGCCCCACTCTCTCAACTCAAATCCTGTTAGATAAACCTAAGCAGCTCACAATATCAATCAATCAAAAGTAATCACTTCCAGTAAAGAATAATGGAGTTACATTGGACATTACAACAGACATTACAAAGTTTAGTAGTTGTTGCAACAGTAACTTGCATAAAACCAGGCACAGGCAGTAAAAGAGATATGCACTTGGCGGAAACCATCACCTCAAGATATAATATATACACAACCATTCAGTCAATTACGATTGTTTTGAAATACAACAAAAACTTTGATTTTTCTCCTTTCCTAGCCTTCTAAGTAAAATTCACTTGAGACAATGGTCTCCTAGTGGCAAAACACTTGTGTCTCCATCCTGTGAAGAACCTATACATTCTGGCTAGAATCAAAAGCAATAGCTATCGTACCACTGTTTTCATTATTGTTACTGCTACTGTACATGAAGTGGATAAAAGATTGCCTCCCACTGCAGCTCAGGATTTCAGACAACGTCAAAGCTTCATGCTAAAAAAATGAAGAATCTATGACAACAAAGACACAGTCATAGAATGTCTTTGTTTCACCCCTCACCTCATGATTCATGAACAGAATTTACTATGCTTTGCTGTATCAGCCCTCAAACTCAAGTGCTCTTCATCCAAATTCATCCAGGAAAAATAAATTCACAAAGAATAGGCCTTCCCTTTGGCAACATCAAGTGTATGCAGTTTAGATCTTTATTGTGAAATTAATTCCATACTCCTTAAATACCTTTGTACAGAGAAGTTAGCTCAATCCCTTAGGTCTTCTACTTTCTGCTATGCCTGGGCACCTCCGTTACCAGCCATTGCTTCCAACAGATATGATCACATTCCAGATAAGACCCTTTCTCTTTTTATTTTAGCTCCATAGGTGCTCCCCGCCATTCTCTAAAAAGTCAGTAGTCCAAAAGTCAAAGGCAAATAATCTAAAAAGCTAAACTTTGAAGATGCGTAACTTCAATACACTTTTCCCTTTCACTAGACTGCAAGACGATGAGTGAAGTTGTTAGTCCAAACCATCTGCTCCACTATCAAAAGTGAAAACAAAGGATCTAATGCAGAACATCATTAGCATATATATTTTGTTAACCATCACAGCAGTATTGAATAACAGTGAAAGAGGGAAAGCTAAAAAACAGGTGCTTTAGACAGCACCAGACAGTGGAAAACGTAGAGGAATCCAGAAGAAAGTAAGTTAATTAAATGGTCCAAAGACAGAAAAATCCCCATGGATCCCCTTACAAGAGTTCCTTTACTGTTTTAAATTGGCTGGATTTTCTCTGCCATTGTAATAAGAATGTATGAACTAGCAAGCATTTTGTTCTGTTGAACACTGAGATGAGGAATACTTTCAGTTCCAGGCAGATATTCTGAAGACAAGAAACCTCCATACTCCAAGCAAATCCAGGAAAACCTGACTTGACAAGGTCCTGAGTTAACCCATCTTTGACAAGCTGTTTGAATTAGACCTCAAGAGGTTTATTTCAACCTAAGTTGTTCTAGGAACAAGACTATTTTCAGATATTTTTTTCAATAAAGTAGAAACCTTCTAAGATGATGCTTAAAGAATTATAAAAAAAAAAGAAATACCAATAGCTTTTTGCTAGCATTTTTTTCTCTGACTCTGCAGATAGATGATAAAGGAAACAAGCATTTTGAAACCAAAGGCACAAAACAGTAAGAAACAGAGATAGCTGATTACACTGTTGGCTTCTGAATATTTTGTTCATGTCTAAAGCATGAAATAACCAACAGATCTGAGTGAATTCTGAAGCAAAAGAATTGTAAACAAAACGACTGTAAAGCAAGATGAAGAAAACAGGACACAACGCCATTCTAGTTATGCCTTTTCAGAAAAGTAGAATCCTACCTCCAGTAGAATGTTGAAAACAGCCAACATCAGTAGATGTACTTATAGCAACCCTTAGAGCAAAAGTGTTTGGAAGTAAGCACATCTGCTCTTCCGTCAGCTCTTACACGTGTTCTTACATAATGTAAATAAATGCTTTACTACTTGACATTCACAGGGCAAAGGGAAATAGGACATTTTTGCAATAAACATTTAAAATTTAAAAGGCTTGTTACAGCTTTTTCACTGCCTTTTGTATGCATTGATATTTATGCTTCATTACTCTAATTTTTGGTTTATTTCGCTTTGTTTTTCTACAGGTAGTGCCCTAGAGTTAAGGTGGTAAACCACAAGCTTTTAGAACAAGCAGATGTTTCCTTATTGTGGATAAAGACTGTAGCTATGTTTTATGCCAGGAATAAATGGTAACGTTTAATAGCTTTCCCCAAAAAGGCAAAATGAAGCAGGTAGAAACAGATATGAATTATTAAATATCTGCAATCCTTTTAGACCTGAAATTCATTCCAGGCTTGCTATTATCATTATCACTACTGCATTGTTAAGAGCATGAAGAGGTCAAATTCATCCTTGTCAAGAGGCTATAGACTTTACCAAAGTTCTGTAAAAAAGAGTGGTACCTATCTGAATAGCGCCACAAACTTAACATCTCTCTTTTTTTTTTTTTTTCCAAGCTTTACATAGAATACAATAAATTGCTGAATATATTAATACATTTTCACCTGTAACAATTTACTTTCTTCACAATTACTGTCTAGTTCTTCAATTTTAAAGCATGTTATCTCACACCCTCTGATGACAAAACATTTTCCATGCACAGAAATCCCAGGAACTACCTTTTTTCATCTTCATTAAGAGATCTGTCCCCTTATAAAGATGAAAAATTGTCTAACCAAACTAAAACCAAGGAAAATTAACATTAAAAACTACAGCTTTCCACAATTTAAAAAGCTATTCTCACTTTTTAACAGTGAGAGGAAAATAACACTTCCTAAAATTCTCATTTCAATTTTTACCTTTCCTGACAACTTCCAGCCAAAAGACAGAAGAAAAATAGATGAAAGAAATGGAGAAAGAAGAATAATAAATATAAAAAAAATGAAGAAAAAGGTAAGAATGAAATTAATACTTTTCAAATTATATTAAAGGGCTTTTTTAATTAAAAATACGAATATTGAATCTGAGTTTTTCTGTGCAAAATTTTAGCTGAAGGCATTTTGTTGAATACACAAGCAGGGACTGTGCAAAGGGCCTGATTCCATTTTGGTACATTGCAAATATTCTCCAAGAATTTCCTTCTGCTATTTCATTTTAAAAGGCTTGGCTATAAACCCAGATTTGATCAGCAGTATTGCTTACTTCACAAACCCCACCACCAATCCTAGCAGATTATGTCAAGTCGCCACAGAACAAAGCCCTACCATTGGCACTCTCGGCACCTGGAGTGCAAACCAAATTTCCAAGTGAGAATTGTGCTTTATGTTCACAAGGGACATCCATAACTAATATAGATCAGTGCATTTGCTATTATTTTCTAAGTATGTTTTTTATATCATCTGATGTTCTGATCACTAACATCATACCGAAATTCATTTCTTCTCTCTGTAAACAGCTCACATCCACAAGTAATAAATCTCCAGGGGTTCTGTTTATCAAGCAAAAAGCTGTACCCATAGGTAAGGGGCATTCAAAGGTCTACAAAGGACCTCAGGTTAAAAGTGTACTATTAAGGACTGTCAAGCAGGCCTAGGAAATGATTGGTATAGAAGGCCAGTAATGCATCAAAAGCAGTATCACAATAAATCAATTTTCTTATTTCATATTGACACTGAGGTAACTTCTAAGCTGCTGAACACTATGCCAGGCAACTGCCAGAAAAGGAAAGAATTTCAGCTATCTAGGGACTTCAATTTTGATCGAGTATATATATATCACTGAAGTGGAAAAGGAACATCAGAAAGTGCTATGAGCAGCACAATGTATAAGAGACAAAAGAATGAACAATACTGTAAGAGATATTTGAAGATTCTTTAAACCCATATAATCTGTAGACAACATTTAACACAAACAAGTTTCTAGACACTGTAGATATAGTTACCATTCCAATAAAGGAAAATAAACAAAACAAACATTTTTAACTACATCCACTAGAATAGCAATATTCACCTCTTGTTTGCTTCACAAACACACATATAAAACCATTGTTTGTAGCTGTTTGCTGCTGTCTGTTTCTGAGGTACAAACTCTGTGTAGTCAAACTGTGGGACAACCAGAAAATGTTATCTATGCCTCCACATAAGCCTACTGTCAATCATCACAAGAGCTGGAAAAATAGAATCTTTAACTTCTTCAACAGAATAAAACAGTCCAAATAATAAAAAACTTAAATCATTATCATTTCAGCCAGCATCATTAGCAGCAATTTCTCACTTTCCTTCTATTACATAAAAACCCTTTCAAAAGCAGAGCTACAAGACTAGCAAAGCCATAGCTGACTGTAACTGCATCTGATGGAACAATGGGAGAATCTTAACTGCCTTGGCAGACTCCTAAAATGAATTACAAGCTCAGAGCTGGTTTGGGTTTTTTGTTTCGTGTAATGGCAACCGTCCTAGTAATGGGAGGGGTTTAACTGCATCACAAAACTGGAAAATTCTATTGTCAGATTCTGTTACTTTTGGCAATGCCGCAGCAATTAATATTACCTTTTACTAAACTACCCCTTAGAGCTTGTGTTTTACTTAGTTTTTATGCTCTGGTAAGAAGGTTGAGTTTATTAATAGAAGATCTTACAGAGTACTAAACAACTAGAAAATTGTAAAACTGTTCACTCCATTACAATAATTTAAAAAATCATTATTATCTACTTCCAAAATTCATTTGACCCTGGGCAAACAAGATTTCCTGAAAATGAATACATAAAAATGTAAAAATAGCTCAGTTTTGGACAACTTTGTAGTTTATTTCACAATATGCGTAAGAGCAAGACTTGGAGTTAATGCCATCAGGGAAGGAAGCCCTCAACTGGCATTTTATTTAAAGAAATTAGGATAAACAAATTATTTTTAGCAAATTAAAAGCTCTACTTTAATAAAACAAATTATCCTGTTAAGCAAAAATCAATAAAATCAGCACACACAATCATACTAGGAAATCAGAGGTGAATTTTCCCCAGCATTATCTACTTCAGTTAACAGTGTTGTAGCCCAGGGTGCAAAGACTGCCTTGACTAGTTGTCAAAGAAGCCACTTTATTGACTTTTTTCCCCGTTATATCATTCAACTGACCTAGAGTCCACAATTTTTCTTTTCATACAGCCCAGAATAAGTTTACAAGAGATTTACAATAATGATAAAGGATCATTTTCCTCAGAAGAGAAAGCTGAAGGAATCCAAATGATATATAAGTGAGTATCCATCAACCAGTCTCCTTACTCTATAAGGCAATATGGACATCTACCAAAACACACAGGACTTTAATAACAGGGTCTAACTGTAACTTGGGAAACTAAGCACATATCATCCTTCAGTGTTTGTTTACTGCCAGAGCTAATCTGAAGAAAACCACCACACTTTTTTCCACTATACACCTTCACTGGAATAAAGCAAGCTGCTACGGACTGTGTAAACAACACAAAGATATACATATTTTTTTCAAAGATTTTCTGTTTGCTAAGGACAGAAGAATGGAGTGTAGTAAGATGTGAATTTATAATTAAGTAGTAGTAATCACTACTGCAACTACTCCTTATGACAGAGTAATCAATTTTGCTCCTTTCAATTTTTTTGTACATGTTGTGTATATTCTAGCTTTTAATAGGGGACTAAAATACAAGACTGTGAAATGTATAGATTTGTATTTAGAAAAATATATCCATATGATGCCCATTTGGTGCAAAATGTTCAAAAACAGTAATGTGGACATTAGATTTTACCTCTAAAAACTGCAGTCATTTCTAAAAGCAGCTCACATCCTTTCAAAATTACCTGAACACTTTTTAACTTCCCGTTTGTTTTGTACATTAGCAATATCTGGTTATTAAGTCCAATATTTAAAAACAAAACATCCCATGAATCAAAATCAGCATTTATGTACTTAGGTGATTTCATTATTTCCCATAAATGTCATCTTATTTCAAAAATTTTTCCCCCCATGTCCTCTCACCCCAAATCATAGGCTTTTTATTACTTATTTAATGCAGAGTGGCTGAAGATTTCACATGTTCTTTATCTGCACTGCCGAGACATGAGAGATAACTTATCCTTGAGCAGGTATGAGGTTGTACTCAGACTGAGTACCCTGCACTTCCAGTACATCTTAAGTACTGAGGCCTTTGGTGCATTCCATAGTACAGTGACAAATGGTAAAAACAGTATCTAAAAAACAGGCTCTCTTCAACCTCCTCAGCTGTCATTTTCATTACACTTTTTAGAACAGATCTAAGGAGGATGAGGAAGCCCTGAGAATGTTAATACTCTTACAGAAATGTAATTACTACTTATTTATTACTAAAACATTTTGATAAAGACTATAAAAATATCTTCATCTTTTTAGATTTCCCCCAAAATTACACCTCCATTTACCCCTAGATGCTGAACTGTCTTGAAGCAGGATCTCAATTTTGAGTGATGTGAATAAAGAAAAAAAAAAAATTGCAGACAACTGAGACCATACTGCCAAAAGTGGAATACGTGTCTCTGTCAAAAAGACAGGACACTGGAGTGTCACGAAATTTTCTGTCATCTGTCAGATGTAAAACCAATTGGGACTATGTCAAAGGCAAAGATAGAAGGTACAGAAAGAATAAAGAGATCATTTCAACCTCACTATTCATGACTTCCGCATTTCACAAGAAAAAAATTACATCTGGATAATTCGGTGACACAGTTCTATTTTAATAAAAAAACAATCCTGCTGAATCTCTGTGATTCATTTACATGTCAGAATACACAAACAGTAAGGTGAGGTTTTCAGAGGAAGAGCAACATACTCTTACACTTATACATCAACATATCTTAGATTCATTACACAAAGGATCCTCTTTATAACTGACTAATTAGTACTGCCAGCTGCAGAGACAAGCAGGAGATTAAAGGCACCCCTCTGCACTAATTTCAAACCATGCAATGTCAGAAATAGTATAGATAGGTAATATAGGTAATATATATAAAACAGGCTCCAATCTCATTCATGCAATTTACCTCCAACAAGTTTTTTCAATCTCCAGTATGCAGCTCAATTTCATGTGTTGCAACTTCTGCATCGCATCAAGAACATAAAGATTATTATAAATTCAATCTGTTATGCCATTTATTTAAAGATGAAATGCAATGCAGAGGAACAGTGTTAATCTGCTACAAGAGTCAGGAATCTTTCAGCTGGACTATATAAACCATTAGCCATCTGTTATAAACCACAAAAACACCTTTTCATACGTGGTCAGCTCAACCTCAGTTGCTGTATTAAAGATGAATATAAATCTGAATCCTAGGTGACTGATTTTGGTTTTTTTGTTCAAGAAAAAGATTACAATGTTTCACTTGACATAAAGTGAATCACAATTTCAGTTTTTTCCTTGAAATCAGTAAAAATGGATCACAGTCCCTTCTGTGTAAGTTAATCTATTAGAACTTGCTCCTATTGCATTAGGAGCTTAAGTACAATCCTGCATATCAAAGTGGAATTTTTATTGCTAGAGAACTGGATATATCGCACTCCCAGCATGCCATGAGATAAATCACTATCTGCATCAGATCAACTGCCACTCCTAGCAACAGCGAGGAGTAACAGTAACAAGGATTAGTGTTGCAGTTAGTTTAAAACAGAAAGTAATAGCATAACAAACAAAACCAAAGCCTTGTCTATAAACAGAATATAAATAGAATCCTATAAATTCTAGAAATGTTTAGTATTGGTAGTCTGACACTGAGGTTACGGGGTTTTCCTCAGTCACAGCAATAGGTACATGTCTACACGGTTAGCAGTTGCTGCTAATTGCCAAAATCTCTGATTTAGAATCTTTTTTTAAACAATTGCTCAGCGGCAGCAGTGCAACTATTGGCACTGCTGATTATCTTTCAAAAGGAAGCAAACTTTACATAGGTATTTGGAAAAGCTACACACCAAAATACACAATTTGATGGCAATAGTTTTTTTCTTGAATGTTCCCAACTCCCCAAAGTACAGGAAACAGGAGAAGTACATACTCCCAAAGTCTGTCCTAGCAATCACAGACAACAATCAAAACTTCCCTATTCTCAGCTCTTCAGGTTTTGTCTAATCACTTCTAATATGAAAGAATGACTGACGTAATTGTTCACAGCTTCCTCTCCAAAATAAACAGATGCAATCAAATTGGTTCTGACAGTTTAGCTTTACTCTCCGTAATAAATTTTTTAAAGGAGCATCTCCCTGTATTAATAAATTTTAAACAGGAAGAGTTGTGAACTGAGGGGAAAGTCACACTGACATTGTGACATCCAGGTGTTGTCTTGGCCATGGCAGCAGGTGACACCTGCATGCTGATTTACCTGGAGACACTTCAAGAAATAGCTTCCTGATATGGTTTTGGACTGCAGGCCAGTTGCCAATCACAGAAGTATCTTGGTGAAGTTATAGTTAGACACAGGATAACAGAGCAAAACAGAAAAAAAGATAATGGTGGTCATTACTGGACTGTTGCACTTGTCTTTTGACTTGAAAAGTTATCCGCTGCTTAGCGCCATGCAGCGTAATTTCCCTGGGGAGAAAGTTGGATTTGTCAGTGAGTCTGACATATCTTTTGTCAGGTTTTACTCAGTCCACAAAAAAAGATGAAAAGACATCCTATTTCCCTGAAGTAAAAGTTGCAGAATCCATTTCCCTTACTGGCACTTTTCAAATCTGCCTGTCATCTGTCTCAAGTGGAGTCACCAGTTGAAGTTTTTCAAAACCTGGTTATTAATTTTTTATGATGCCCAAGCCAAAGTATAAAAATAGCTAATGATAATAAAAAGCATCAGTTCTTCCACAAACAAAAAAACTTGATAATTTTTTTTTTTACTCAAGCTGTTTTTTTTTTTCCACCCAATATAATTTTTTTTAAGAGATAAAGGTCAGATTACTAAGGATAAAGGCTAAGTACCACCTTCTTCAACATGATTTAACACCACACAACCACACACAGTTTCTTTAGGATTATTTCCTATCAATACTTTCTTTTCCAATTCCTATCTGGAAGTTAACAAGCCTTTACTACTACTTCCTGAGTAAAACATATTTGTTACATTTGGCCTTCAGGTGTACTTTTTTTGTGGTGACTATAATTTCACTTTCTTGTTGACTGACTCAACTACACACCCCTGTTGACAGCTGCATTTTTCCCCTGCTCTCCCTGGCTTCCAGCTCATCATCTTCGACCTGTGTTACCACAATCAGCAAATGCTCCAACCCTTGCACAGGGAGCCCATTCTCAGGGAGGTCTCTCACTCCACCTGCCTTACTTTCTGCTAAATCTTTGCTTCTCTTTGATGATTCTTTCTGTTTCTCTTATTACTACAGAAATAGACACATAATTTTGTTAACTTAAGCTCAGTATGTGAATATGGAGAAATAGATACAGCTGAGAACACTAATTTACTGCTCACAGTTCCATAGTCTCCTGGCTTAGAAGGGGGAATCATTAAAGACTGAACAGTCTTCAGTATGACTTTAATATCTCATCATATAGAAACACAGAGAAAGCTCTTTTCATTCCCTCCCCCAACTCCCACTCCCCTCAATAAATAAATAAATAAATAAAGGCAGTGTTCAGCACTAAGAAATATATCTGGACAGATAACCAGAACCTCATTGATCTCCTGCATGTGTGATACCTGAGGATTTATTATTTGAGAACATCATCTGATCTGAAAATCATTCCCCCACACTGGACTGATTTTTACAATACAGTAAGAATAATACTTTTTCTACTTTGCTAGCTTCCTTTGATGAGCTACTGATTTATTCAACTGCTTTCCTGAAACATCTGGGGCACACAGATATGACATATCTCATGGAAACAGGATCGAAGTGGAAAGTTTCAAATTGATGTTTCATTCAGCAAGATCTGAAAATAATTTGTATGTTTCTTTTGACAATGGTATCAGTGCAGCCCAGCAAAAAGGAGTTGCAATGATGCAACTCAACAGGACCTGGGAGTCCTTTGTGATTTTACCAGTTACCAGCTGTGCTGAATTGAAGAGCTGGTTATAAATACAAAGTCTATGTGTGATCTTGAGAACGACTTACTTCACAGAACAGAAGAAAATGAGAGCTTGAGACCTTTAAGCTCAGAGTATGCAAAACTAATTGTATGGGTTTGTGTGGCAAGATTTCAGTAGTGGAGGGCTACAGGGGTGTCATCTGTGAGACACTCTTCCCCCTTGTCCAATAGTGCCAATGCCAGCCGGCTCCAAGTTGGACCCCACTGCTGGCCATCAGTGACATTGGTAGTGCCTCTGTGGTGACATATTAGAAGGGGGAAAAGCAACTGCAACAGCAACTGCAGCTGAAGAAAGGAGTGAGAATGAAACAACTCCACAGAGACCAAAGTCAATGGGAAGGTGCTCCAGGCACCAAAGCAGAGATTCCCCTGCAGCTCATGATGAGGACCATGGTGAAGCAGGCTGTCCCCCTGCAGTCCATGGAGACTAATGGTGGAGCAGATATCCACCTGCTGCCCATGGAGGACTCACGAAATGTCAAGAATTATTTATTTTACTTTAACATCAGATTTTGCCTCTCTCTTCAAGCACTTTTAACTCCTGGCAAAAATCCTTAGAAGATGTATTTGTTACTCATGCATTAAGATAGCAGTTCTATCAAAAGGTGCTATGGTAATTTAATCAAGAACAGAGATACAATGAAAAGTTAAAATGAGAATGGTTTTGATGAGGAAAAGCAAATGACATCAATAACATTTTGTGAGACTTCTCATAGCTATTTAACAGCTAAAAATGAAATAGTTTAGGAGCACTGTTTTAAAAAAAAATGGCAAACTTTAAAACACGGAATGGAAAAAAAACTATTGTATTAGATGCAGGAAGAATCATAGAATCATAGAATCATAGAATCATAGAATAGATTGGGTTGGAAAAGACCTCCAAGATCATCGAGTCCAA
>JANHFX010026984.1:113653-152013 GCA_027560015.1 Chloroceryle amazona | reverse complement strand
ACTCCTGGCTTGAGGGGTGAACTCAACTAGTAGGCGTTGCTCTCCCAGAAGAGCACCTAACCCCGGTCACCCCTCGGCCGAAAACCGCTGCCAGAGGGAATCTGGGGACCCAGAGGGAGTGCCCACGCAATCCCGCGGCCGTGCAGGGCTCCGGCTGCAAGTAGCGCCTGAGCCTGTCCCTGGGGTAGGAAGGAACAGAGACCACCATCTGTGTGCGCTGTGAGCAAGGGAAGGGTCTGCTCAGCCTGGGTGTAGAGTAGAAGGAGGAGTTGGAAGGGTGAAGGAGATTGAGGGAGTGTGAGGGGGAGATAAATTAGGGGAGTCACGCCTTGAGGCAAAGGGAGCAGCTGGAGACTCCACCAGAAGCAGAGAATCCCTTCCCCTTTTGCTAGTGGGCAGAAGGAGGGGGCTTAAGAGATGAGAAAACAGGCCCCTGCTTGGGGAGGCAGGTGAATCCCCTCTTGGCTTCCCTCACCTTCTCAATTGCCCTTACACAACAGGTTTGGGGCTCTGGAACTTGAGGGTCAGGCAACTGAGGATGTAGATGAAGGTCTGTTCAGGGGATGCCTTGGGGTGAAGCAGTCAGACCCATGCAGTGGGACTGCTTCTGTTAAGAATAAAAGGAAGGTAATGATTGCAGGCAATTCCTTTCTGAGGGGACCAAAGGGCCCCGTGTGCAGACCAGATCTGGTCTCTGGGACTCAGGTTAGAGACATCACTGGGAAACTTCCTGCTCTGGTCTGGTCCTCTGACCATTATCTGTTATAGGTAATGCAGGTTGGTAGCGATGGAATTGGGGATAGAAGTCCTAAAGCAATTAAAAAGGACTTGAGGGCACTGGGGCAATGGGTTGAAGGATGGGGGGCACAGGTAGCATTTTCCTCAGTCCCTTCAGTAGCAGGGAAGAATACAGAAAGGAACAGGAGAACACACCTGATTAACACTTGGCGCAGGTGCCACTGGTGGAGTTTTGTGGGGGTTTTTTGACCATGGATTGCTTTAGGTGACACCAGGCTTGATGGTGTCCTGCAACAGATGGGGAACACCTGTCTCAAAGGAGGAGAAGGATCCTGGAACAAGAGCCAGCTGGGCTCATTGAGAAGTCTTTAAACCAGACTTGACGGGGGATGGTGATACTCTGTGAGCAGTTGGGAGAGGTTTCATGATTGCTGCCTCTTGTTCTCATGGGGGACTTCAACTTCCCAGCTGTGTGCTGGGAATATAATGCAGCAGAGAGGGAGATGTCCTCGAGGTTTTTGGGGTGTGTGGAAGATAACTGCCTGATGCAGCTGGTGAAGGAGCCAATTAGAGAAGGTATCCTCCTGGGCTTGCTGCTAGTTAACAGAGAAGGACTTGTAGGAGATGTAACAGTTGGAGGCAGTCTTGGGCTTAGTGATGATGAAATTCTATACCAAAAGAGTTATCAAAGACTGGAGCAGGCTACACAGAGAAGTGGTTGAATCACCATCCCTGGATGTATCTGAAAGCTGTCTAGGTAGAGTGCTCTATTTTCTAGATAGAAAATTCATGATATTTTATTAAGTAATCTTGAAAAATTAATTTATATGGGATACAGATATTAACACAGCAAAGACTGTAGTTACTTGATGCTTTCCAAAACTTGTCATTATTTTCCTCGAACACCAGTCCTGGTCAGAATGTGGGATAATTTAGCTGAGAAATAACCAAATCAATAACAAACCTTTTAAATGGAATTCTTGTTAGAATTATTCCTGACTTCCTAAGTCGTTCTGCTACACTTTTCTAAGTATCCTTGTTAAAAAGAACTTTTAATTTTTACTAGTGAATTTCAACAGAAACAGGCTATCCTGTATTCCTGTGTTAGAAGTTTCCTTTGCTCTCTGTTGTGGCAATCAACACCTTATGTATTGAACAGCTCACATGGAAAAGCAAATGAAAAGTGAAGAGACTGTATGTGCACTGCAGCAAACAGACATAATGAAGTTTGTATGTTTTCTTTCTTTGTACTTTAACCATAGAACCAGCATCTAGAGCAATCGTTCAGTGCTCCATCCTGGTTTTAACTCTATAGAAAGGAAGAAAGTGGAAATCCTTCCTCCATTGCAAGAGGTAAATATTTATGTCTACTTAGTTTTCTATCTTGTAAGTCAGTATTTATTGATGCAAGGACCATTTTTATGATACGTATGGTGCCAAGGGTGTATACTTCCCTTAGAAGTCTTGGATGAGGGTTTCTCTCAAGTCTTGTGGAACAGTGTATCAATGAGGTCGCTCCATGTGCTCTAAGAGGGTTTTGAAGCAGGACTTCCCTTTGCATAAAAATAGTTTGACACTTTCCATGTGTACCATATGTATTCAACAGAAGTTCCCAACAGAAATCCATAGTGGGATGTGTGCTATTCAGGATGTGCATAGACAACCTAGAAATAGATTAACGAGTAGGATGACAATGTGGCTAATGATATAAGGTACTTTGAGGCAGTAAATGTAGGTACCAGCTATAAAGGACTTTGTGAGGAAATCTGATCTGGAAAAAAAAGGGGGCTGAAACTAATGTCTCTAAGTATTAAATAGTGTACATGGGAAGAATCATGGTAACCTCACATATAAAACAATGAGCTTTGAGGCTAATGTAATCCCTTGGGAGCTATGTCAAAACAAGGGATGCATGTGACATCATACCTTTACAGGTTTACATTTATGAACCTCCAAAGTGTAGTGTTTATGAGGTGCTCTATTTTAGTGGAGCATCTAAAAAAGCATATAATTATCCTGTACATGTGGAAAGAGTTTTATAATTTTTGTGTTGTCTGTATTGCCCAAAATGTCTTAGCTTTTCAGTGTTCCATATGTCTGCTACTTGAAGCTGGTGATTTCTATATAGAAAACATCAATGATCATTCAAAAAGTAAAAAATTCCAAACCTAAACAAACTAATAAATAGAGTCAGAAAAGATTCCTGAAGGCAAATCTGTAATTCTTCTTTCATAATAGTTAATATGTTTATTCAAACAAAAAAAGGGGGGGAAAAAAATCACAGGGAAATACTTGAACCATGGTCATAAACTTAATGTTCTGGATGATTAATGTTTTGTAACTTCTTGATAGCTGTTATAAAATATTTAAAAACATTGACTACATATAAAAGAGTTGAAAGGCTGCATAGTCTTTTCTGAAGTTTAATAATCTGTAGTAAAAGATCCTCTGTTTGCTGGTTGCTTGGGAACTGACATCAATATAGAAACTTTGCACAGGAGCAAAGTAGGATTTAGGAGGCTTCTGGATACATTTATACTGTTATTCTTGACAACAAAGATTCCACAAGGAAAATAAACTTCAGACCATCCATTTAACTGTGAATTTACATACATTAAAAGATTTTACTGAGAAGCTTAATACCAGAAAATGTATTAAGTGCTTTATGATCTATTCTCTTAATCTTTTTTATCTTTATTCCTATGAATACTTTCTGGATCAGGAAGAGAAAAAGTTTGGCTACTCATTTTCAACTCTCTTCAACTCAAAAGCTAGCACAGTGGATATTACCCTCCCAAAAATACGCTTTTCGGTTGTGCTAATGGTGTTATGATGCTTTGGGGGTAACCTCTCACTCCTGACTTAGCCCTGCCTGCTTGCAGGAGGAAGAAGGACCTGCTGCTGGTGAGAGAGCTTTCCCTCCAAAACACAGTAGTGGGCACCGCATACGCATTCAGCAGCAAGGAGCCTTCTTACAGGGGTGCAGGTCCCACGCACACTACCCAGAGTGCAAGCTTACTTTCTTAGTTTTGCCCCTGTCAACTACATTCCCAAACACTGCATGGGGATACAGTGGGAATGAAGGTGAGAAATAGATATTAAAATCATGGACCTTGGTATTAAGCAAGGCTTATCTAGGGCTTGGATTTACACTACTGGAAACTGTTAAAGTGACTGGTTCAGCTCCCTAAATGCAGTCATTGCAAAGCTTAATCATCCAGCTTAAGCTAATCACCTTATGTTTTCAGTTACCTGGCTCATTGAACAATTTGGGTGAATATCTCCCATTTTTCATAATGAACTCAGGAAGAGAGAGCTGTTGATGAATGTGGGAGATAAGACATTGTTTTAAGCTACTTCTCTTTGAAGCTGTTTTCCAGTAGTCCTGTTGTGGTTGAACCCCAGCTGGCAACTAAGAACCACACTCACTCACTGCCTCCGCCCCCACCCAGCACTGGGACAAATGAGAGAATTGGATAAGAAAGCAAAATCCATGGGTTGAGGTAAAGATAATTTAATAAGACAGAATAGGAAGAAAATAATGATAATGGTAATAATACTAATAAGAATGATAAAAATAGAATGAGACTATATAAAACAAGTGATGCATAATGCGGTTGTTCACCACTTGTCGACTGGTCCTCAACCCATTCCTAAGCAGCAGTCTCCAGAGAGCTTCCCCCTAGTTTATATACTGAACATGACATCATATGGTATGGAATATCCCTTTGGTCATTTTGGGTCAGCTGTCCTGTCTGTGTTCCCTCCCAACTTCTTGTGCCCCTTCAGCCTTCCCACTGGCAGGGAATGAGAAGTGTAGAAGTCCTTGATTTAGTATAAACTCTACTTAGCAACAACAAAAACAACAGTGTGTTATCAACATTATTCTCACACCAACTGCTATGAATAAAATTAACCCTGTCCAAGCCAAAACCTGGACAAGTCTGTAAGGTAAAGTCCCCCCTTTTTCTGTTAACCTGGGGCTCTTTGGAGTAGGTATCATACATACAAACTGCATTATCTCCATAGTTGTGCTAATCTATATCTAGCTTCCCAGATTTTATCCTTTCCTTTTTTTTTGGTTTTATAGGGGGAAACACTGATTTAATGAAGAGGAAAATTAGAATTATTTTTTTTTAAAGTATATGCCATTTCTCCTTCCCTCAAGTACAACAGAGATATAAAAGCATGTAAAATAACACTGCATTGCTCTCCATTTATCATCTCATTTCTGTCTTGTCAAGCAAAGGTAGAAACTTTTTCATATTCTGAGAGGCAAAAATGTGTCTTTTTTTTATTAATATCTGTCAGTATTAATTATGACCTTCAAGACATAAGCATGGACATTCAGTCATAGTATTCATAATTTAGGATGAAGAAAACTAAGGAAAAAACTACTTATGAAAGTTGGTAAACTTTCAACAGAAGAATGACTGTTAGTAGTAGAATAACCTGGTTATTTGATAGTAAACTGTGGCTGAAATGCATGCATTACTGGTTAAGTAAAAGGTACAATTCCTGTGCAGAAAGAATTGGACATTTAAAAGAATATGCTTCAAGAAGGAGAGAAAAGGTGAATACGACTGGTTTCCTAGTCTAGGGAGCTGTATAGTGTGAAGAAGAATAATTTAAAAAGTAGAGATAAATATATACATATAAAAAAAACAAAGAAACAAAACCCCAAAATCTTTTACCCTTATTCCATTTTGTGATGTCTTCTAGATAACCATTCATCCGAAACTCAAATCACAATGTATTTTAAGTACATTCCTATGAATATCTTGGAATGGATAAGCTTAAATAAAAGCAAGTTGATGTCATTGTGGCTGCTCTGAATTTTTTGATATTTTTTGGCCAACCAAGGCCCCATAGGAACTTAACCTGTGAAGCACATGTAAAAAAGCACAACACAATCCTAATTATTGCCAATAAATTTTCCTTGAATTATACTACTTTTTTATTTTCCAGGGGAATGGTTGCATCCATTTGGCATGCATTAGAAATGAAAGGATTATGGTGCTTACTTGTTGTTTTTTACTGAAATCTAGATTGCTAATTAAAACATGACATAGAATAATTGTCTTTCAAACTCCTAAATCTTATATCTTTGGCTGCTTGAATTTCAAAGAGTACAACAGAGATAAGTGGTTAATTTAATTTTTCCAACTGATTGCTATGCTTGTTACTTGAATAAGCTGCAAAATAACATCAATTTGGGTTTTTTTTCGGAATGAACTCAAAGGTTATGAAATACTGCACAGTTAAATTTATGCAGGTGGATTTCTTTCACACATGCATTTAAATCAGTTTTGAAACAAGATATGTGGGTATAATACATGGTGAAATCCTCTATGTCAAGCTCAGAAGGTAATTCTAGAGTTTTGCCATTTTCTGGACTGTTTATTAATTCCTATTTTTCTCATTGCCTTTTCCATTCCTTAGACATTGTTACATCTGAATCTAAGAGGATTATAAAGGCATCTCAATTTTAGGGTAAAAGGGTGATGGACTATTTTAACATTTTACAGGAAGAAAGAGAGGACATTTCTAATTTCTATTTCTCCATAAAATGTTGCAATCGTATCATCATAATTCATGAAAGTTTAGATAGTACTACAAACTATAAGGAGGTTTAGTTACATTTCATGTGGGGAAAAAAACCAAATATACAAAGCTGTCATTAAAACCTCTGAATCGAAGAACCTATACTAAGTTGGGAAAATCTTTCATATGTCTTCATTCTGCTAATTTCTCCTTACACCTTCATTTCTATTCTCAATCAAAAGGCATGAAGATGCATTCTTAATTCTATTTGGTTTATGAGACATAAGCATGTTTCTACATGAGCATTGCTAACTAAATTCAACAGATTTTCATGACACTTCAGAATAATTTTTTTGTTTTTTTTACTTAAAACATATTTATGAGCTTTGCTAAATATAGATTTTTCTTTTTTTTGTATAAGATTATGCTCTTTATATTTGATAGGTAAGACAGAGTGAATAGGTCATTGCTGACATGTAATTACAGAAATGCACAGTAAAATAGGCACTTTCTTTGATCAATAAGGCTCCTTATCATTATACAGTCTCTTATAGCCACACGCTCATTAGTAAAGTCATGAATTCAAGTCTTTTATGAGAGCTTCATTGATACAAAGTATTTATTTCAAGCACTAGTATCTCCAATTATTCTGATGCAGTTCAGCAGTGTTGAAAATTAATGCCAATCACAAGATTTCCTTTGAACTTTCGGAAAAGCAGAGCTGGAGCAGAGTATACTTCTGCCTTCTGAACTTCAGAGCAGTTTAGGCACCTTCTTTGCATACTATACAGTGCAAGTCTTTGACTTTAGCGAGGGTAATGGCAGGAGGCTTGAAAATCAGCTTCCTTTAACTATTGCACAAGGAAATCCTTTTGATTTTTCATCAAAAGCACCTGCGATATGTGGTGCTTAATTGTAATTTAAATGATATGCATATCTTGTTAAAGGTATCAAAATGAAAGAATACTTTCTGCTTCCTCTTTTGTAGAGTCTCCATTAGCTACTTTGCTTGTTGAGGTTTTTGTCTGTAGCCACTCTGTGTTTCACACTTCACATTGGGCTTGGCTCTTGGGCTGTACACAGTTTGAATAGGTCAAGTTGGCTGGCTTATGAACTGTGCTTACACCCATGGTGCTCAAAGATAGATATTGTAAAAAAAAAAAACAAAATTCCGTTTAAACTTATGCCT
Organism: Chloroceryle amazona; assembly: GCA_027560015.1. Lineage (NCBI taxonomy): Eukaryota > Metazoa > Chordata > Aves > Coraciiformes > Cerylidae > Chloroceryle > Chloroceryle amazona. The sequence continues at coordinate 144,542 of JANHFX010026984.1, read as the reverse complement.
GGGCTATAAATACCAGCAGAAACCAGGGGAAATTACCAGCCAATCATCCCATGGATGCAGCTGTTCATTCACCTCCGGTGCCACTAAAGCCATGTTGCTTGAGAGCCACTGCCTCATAAGGAAGGGATGTACTTACAGCACCAAGTCCATAGTATTGGATTTGAGGCTATATCCTGTCATCAACCCTTTCCTGGTTGGTTTGGGTTTTTTCTTTGGTGGGGAGGTGGGAGAGAGCATACTGTGAGCACAAAGTTTTCTGACTGTAAATCTGGATTGTGGAAGAAGTGACTGTAAGCAGTGAATCAATGATTTGTCCAGAAATAAGTTGGTCGGTGACAACTGAGCTCCTTCTTTAATCATTTTCTCCCAAATGAGGGAACATTACCTTGAGTTTGTATCTATCTGTGTGTTCCTCCAAGGCTTGTTTGACCACTCAGTCAAGGCTGGGAGCATTCTCTGTTTTTTTCATATGTCTCTTGAGCAGTATGCATCTATAAGACAAAAGTTCCTGGCACCAAAGATGCTCCAAAGCAGCAAGGGAAACCAGAGATATTTGAGCCAGGAGTTCAGTTGAAGATTTCCCTGGCCCATCTAGCAATGCCAGTTTCTAGCTGGACATTGGGTATGCCTGGTGCTCATCTTCAAAGTGAAAACCATGTGAAATATTCTATAAGGTCAGGAAAACAGAGGTGGCTGTCCATCTTAGAAAGGTGCTTTGAGAAGAATTGTGTAAAATCAGGAATTAATTTATATTATAAACTTCCATTGGTCAAGTATAGCATTAGGGCAATTCATCTTTATCAAAATAATTATCCTCGTGCTTGCTCTGGTAATGGTAGTAGGATTTCATTTAAAACATCTTCGTTTGTGCTTTATTAAGCTTTTCAATTACGTAAAGAGACTTCAAATTGTTTGTTTTTCTAGTTGAATAATCTAAGCTCTGTTTTTCTGCAAATCAAAGTTTAACCTTTATTCTAGTCTACAAATACATTTTATTGCTTAGAGTCTATCTGTGCTACTAGAAGAATCTTAGTGCTGATAGTAAAGACTGAAACAGAAAAATGACTATTTTTATGTGTTTAATTCAAATGTCATTTGTTCAATAATTTAGAAGTAGGGTTGATGTAGGGAAAAATAAATATTATTTATCCTTCTGTAAGAGTTTTTTACAGCCATCACCCTTACAGAAAGTGGCCAAGTTCCAGAAATCAATATTTATTTCCAGCATATTTAAGCTTCTTATATAACTAGGCATTAAGTTTATAGAGCTATGTAAAATATCTGCTTTTAAGACTGTTGCAAGTGTTTAGTGTGACATGAATATATTTGTGGTGTTTATGTTGTCCCCTGAGGAATATATTGCATGAAGACAGTTCTGAGGGGTGAATTTCACACTTTTTAGAAAAGGGCATCCTGTTCTCTAGTACCTTGCCAGAGAAAGAACTACATTTTCGACAAATTTCTCCCTTCTAGATCATGACATAAACTTGCACTGCTCTGGAAAAGATTATTTATATGTATGCTCACATGTTAACATGGTGAGTTTCTGGAGTATTATATCTCAGTATTACTATTATATTTACACACCTAATTTTCATGTTTTATCTTTGATTTCAAAGACAGGTATATCAGTCAGTCAGGACCATAACTAATTTGGTAAACAGCAGAGGTTAATAACTTTTTAACATTATCACCTAGTGATTAGGAAGGACAGCAGAGCAACCTGTGACCATCTTTGAAGACAGGAACTTTCAGTTTTAGCTAGATCTATGCTTACATATTTAAAAAAAAAAATAGTACTAAGTTAAATTCACTTTTTCTGGCACAAATATGTGGTGTAATGGCACAGAAAGAATGTAGAGTGACTATATTGAAAGAATGATGATCTGCATCAGACAATTACTTATTTTATATAAATATGTTTGATCCAAATTTATCACTAACAGTTAAGGATTAATGGCTGGTCTTCTAAAATATAAACCTTCTATTCTTAATTGCTTGTATTTGTCTTCACATACAGATCTTCAGTTGCATAGAAATATTACCTCACACTGGTTTTACTTTTTTACTTGTGATTACTTTATCTGTTCAAGCAGAAACATTCAGTCAGCCAATATCCTTATTTGAGGGTGAAAATAAAAATGATACGGACAGAAAACTTTGCAAGCAGAAATTGTAATAGAAATACTGAATTTTAATTAATTGATAATTAGTATTCAAAACACTAGATAATGTCACTCAGACTATCAGAATGCATTCCTTTATATAGAGGAATTATGCAGTCACTTCTTTCTATTTTTGTTATACAATTTTCAAATTTCCTTTCATGTTACTGTTAATTCCACATGAAAAAGAATTTAGAAATTCTTTTTCCTCCTTTCTTTCTTGTAGGCATAGTATGTTTTAACATAATCATTGAATTAATTTTTTCCACTTTAAATTTATAACTGTTTTGCATTTTGCCTTCTTCCTTTAATCTATAAGCTTCAACTTAAAAGGAATACATTTTTAGCTTTAAAAAAAAAAAATATTTTTTTTTTCTCAAATATACTTATATACCTGATTAGATTAAAAGCTGGGATGCTTGAGGGACTGTGCAAGGTCACATAATTGAGTAACTGGAAACTTATGTTTTGTAGTACACTGGAAACTTATGTTTTGTAGTACACTGGAAGTGACTGGAAAAGCTCAGGAAAGGCTTTGATACAGCCTATCATTATTTATTTAATTGATACAACGCTTACTCTTTTTTTCCCTCTGTTTCCTGCAGCTTTCTCCCTATCCCCAAGCATCTATTATTTGATAACTTCTCATTTTATTTAGCTTTGTTTATTAATTTTGGGGAAAAGTTATTGCAATTAGAAAAGATCTCTTAGGACAAAAAGCAAAGCCCTGCCAATAAAGAATATATAGTCCCTGGTGTTTTACCCATTTCATTTTAATTGTTTTGAGGAAGATCTAGTGCGTTGTGGAATAATCTCAAGAGAAAAAAGTGGAAATACCCTTTCTCACTTACAGTAAGTCATACTTCAAATTCAGACTACATTGTCCTTTTCACAATTTGATCTCATTATTTCTAGATATATCCCATTTGTATTCTTAAATAATTACTCTTGCCCCTTGGTGTTTACGTTCTCATTGCTTTTGACAGATATATCTCTTCCCTCTCCCCCCACTTAATTGTTGGTTAGTCAAGCTGTACGTATTTAATCTTTCTAAGCTTTTCTTACGTGTCATCCCATCCAACCCATTAAGCCTTTCCCCCCCCCTTTGCTCTGATGTCATTGCAGTATGTCAGAGCACAAAAGATGGAGCTGATTGTACTTGTCAATGTTTTCCAGTTCAAATTTGAAAGGGTAGTCTGATCTTTGTTGACTTGCAAAGAAATGACAGCTCTTTCCCTTCTATGTACTAAGGTCCAGCTTCTGCGTTCTGACAATGCAAAAATACCTTACTATGGATCCTGATTTCATTGCTGCTACCGTAAAACAGGGCTAAGGAACACCAAGGCTCTGGCTGATGTTTTGTCAACTTAGTTTTAAAATAACCCAAACTTAAAAATTCATGAGATGTCTGTTGTGGTACAGACATCCGTTTATATGAACGGGCTTATTATCATGAAAGGACCAGAAGGAATAAAAATAATTTCATGTTGTAATTTGAGAACTTGCCACATTTGAAAGGACATTGAGATGGAATGCAGGGGAGGTTACAAGGAGAAAGTGTAATGACTTGTCCCAGAAGGCAATGTTAATGTATGATCATGAGCTGCAAAAGGGAGTCTGCCTCACAGATTACAACCCAAAATGTGGACTCTTTTAAATTGATATAAATAAAAATATTTATATTGACATCTTTTCATCTGTTGCTACATGAACAGCTTCATAAAAGCTTAAGTCAGATGTCTCTGCGCAGACTCCGATACCCTACTGTCGTTACTGTTTAATGTTTCAAAAACAAATCATTAAAACTTCTGTATTCACATTTAAGGCAAATCATTTATCATTATCAATGTAAGTCCAAAACATTTATGTACTCTAATTACATAAATATGAGAAGGAAAAACCTGAAATACTCTATTCAAGGGATTAATAATGAAATCCTTATTAAAACAAGGTGCTCCTTTGAAAAAAAGAACATGAATAATATTTCCTGGGTGTACCTTCTCAGATAGACTTGCTTACCTGTGGATTTTAGCTTCTCAGATGGTTTAATTCTGAATATTTTCTTTATTTCTCTTTAAAGTATTGCTAGAACTCCAGCATAATTTCCATTTGACTCTCTTTCCTCACGAACTCTTTAAGCTTTCTACTTCTGACAGATTACAAGGGTATCATTAAGTAATGCAAGTTCATGTCTTATTAGTAGACAATCCTGTTGACCTTCATTTTCCCGTGTCCCATCTTGCATTGCATTTTAATGCTGGCAGTCTCATTTTTACTTTATGTAGGCTTTTAGCTCTTCACTGATAAAACAAGCACAGAAAACCATGAGAGCTTTGGTACCTTGATCTCTCCTTGGAACTGTGGCTTTCCAAGGCAGTCTGAAGGGTAATGATCATAATTGGGTTTATCCCTCTGTTATTTATATTTGCATGCTATTGTTTTAATGGGAATTAATCCTTTCTTTCTGAAAAGACAGTGAAGTGTAAAGGCAGTGGTAGTTTGTGTTCTTGCTGTCATTAACTCCGATGAGTCGAGACATGAGAATTATTTTTAAGTCTCGCTGTTCTTCAGTCTTATCATTTGGTCCATTCTGTGACTTTGCTATCCCTCCGTGGTGCTAATACGGTCATACATATATTAACCTGTGACGTTAATACTCAATGATAGTGGTTAGCTGAAGTTTCTCCTGTGGTTTTTCTCCCTCTGTGCATGGGTCACTTTGACCTGGCTTTAATATGCGTGATTTGATTGACCCCTGAGCAGTGATGTGTGAAGCCCTGAGCCAAATAAGGTCTGGTAACAAAACTAATAACCCTCTAAATCTCTGTAAAACAAGCTGGTATGAAAAGGACGTAGCAAATTTAATGCCCATAACTCTGTTTTCTAGGCAAAAGGGTCTTAAGTGAGCTTTTGCAAAGTACACGTACTGCCCTTTCATTTCAAGCCAATGAAGGCATCATCCGTCACAGGGGTGAAAAGCTGCCAAACAGCTCAAAACCTCATCTTTCATCTTCAGTAGGGAAAACTGAAATTAACACTGCGATATGAAGGAAGGTATAAAATATTATGCATTCAAGATGTGGGTCTTGGTATAGACAGTCACCTAAAAATATGAAGGAGGAGGAAATTGGAACTCTTCAGCTGGGTAAATCTTAGTGGTTCTATATATATGAGAAGGTGCATTATAATTGTAAAGCACAAGGAAAAAGTAATTCCACGTAGTCTACTGACACCTCCTCGATAGAACCATCACTTGCATTAGAATAGTTTTAGTGTAGTATTTTATTTGTATTGGAACCTTCTTCCAGCCAGCCAATATAAATTAAAAAAAGCATTTACATTTCTGCATTAAAGAAAGTTACGTGTAGTATTTCTCAAAAGCAGCAAATAGCCATGAGCCATTACCAATTGTTTAGTCAATAACCCCACAGTTTTTCCACTTCTACTAGGTATGGCACTGCTGTTCAAAGACACTTAACACATACACCTTGCTTCTGTAAATAGATTTTAAAAATAGGAAAGCTCAGTGTTTCACAATATTTCTCACCGTTTTTAAAATACTATCTATAAATAACTTCTGATTAAATGTAAGCTTTACACACTTGAACACTTGTCAAAATTAGCTTTCTCTCTAACCTAATCTTATTTCTTCGAAGAAAAGTTTTCTGGTAAGGGTTCCCCATTTGCTCTAGTTCTGTGGAAATATCTGAAATGGGGAGCTGCTGGCTGGGTGCTGGCCTTTACATGCTGTACATATCATCCCCTGGATTGCTGACAACTACTTCAGGACTGAGACCCAGAAAATAACAAAAACCTGCTCCCAACCACTGTTGTCTGTGCAGTAGAAATGAGATGTCTATTTTCCTGCGATATGTATTTGAATAGTCACAGCTCTATGACATGGAAACAGATATTGCTCATAGTATTAGTACTGGTCAACTGTGTAACAAGTTTCTCATGGAGAATTGTGTTGCGAGCTTGGACAGGCTTTACAAGAAGTGAAGGAAAAGGTGTTATAGTGAGGAATGCTTTGAGGTAGCTTTAATGTATCTAGCCTCTCCTTCAGACAGAAACTTTTTGTTTTATAGCAAGTAATTACTGATTTAATGAATTCCATTATAAGGCAGACAAATTCATCATAAGTAAACTTCTCTGAGGTCTGACCTTTTTGTAAAATTGGCTATTGATAGCATTGGAACACTTGATGTTACAAAACAGGCTTAGAATGATGTGACATAGGCTTTAATTGCCTCGTTTACTAAAAATAGCAATGAATAGATACGGGTTTTATTCATTTTGTAAATATATATTCCTTGGAAAAAAAACAAATTGGGTAATCTAGGTATCTGTATCTTTACTCTGGAGAAGTATGTAGTTCTGAAGATTCTTAGGATCTCTCACAAGCGTGAAACCATCTGAACTATTTACCTTTGCTATGCTTTTCATCAAATATTGACAATATTAAATGAAATGTTGATTTTTGTCCTGAATTGTGGGATAGAGTGTTGAGTTTAATAAAAAGTAAAGAAGAAATAGTTGTGGGTTGTTTTTCTTTGGCAAGGTGACTTATTTTTACTAGTGCTTCCATAGAAGGTACAAATTATTTTCTCTCTACCATGCTCCTTTAGCAATTGTGCTTGATTTGGTTCACAAAAAACAGGTTGTTATCAGGCATAAAAACTTATTTTGTGCCGTGCCAATGAGTATCTGCAGTTTTAGGTATTGAAGGCCCTCAACTGAAGGCTGCAGAAAGGCAAGCAGAATCTTTAAGCATTTTCAGATGTGCAGCCTCAGGAGGCAGGCTCTAAAAATGTGCCACTGGACATACAGGAAGAAGGACATGAGATAGTTTAATTAGCAATAGAAAAGATCAAGTCCTCTGAAAATTGATGGCGATTAGCTTCTATGGATAACGTTATAATTCTCCCCTTGCCTGGGGGACACTGGTCTACAGCTGGGTCCTGGTGCAGCATTGCAGAAACTAAAAAAGCAACGGGGAGAGAACAGTTCTCTTAGCCAACCCACCATTAATAGAAACAGAAATCCCAGTCAAAGGAAGGCAAGTAAGGCTGTGTGGGAAGTTATTTTTTTTAAAAGTGCAAAGAATGTTGGCTCTTTGTTATTCCTGGAGAGGACAGCACAGTAACATACGTCCCAACTATGACGGAAGGGTTAGAGTAGCGAGATTAGTTCATGTGTGCTTGATGATAAGGAGTGACCAAAGAGGAGCAAACAGCATCATCAGTGGATCTCATCAAACTGTGCTCATCCAGTGCTCTCTTGCATTGTACCTTATGTTGGGAAGAGGAGGGAACCCTGAAATGAGGTTTCTCCCAAACTCTCCTGTCAGTTTTGCTTTTGTGCACAGTATAGCTTATCTTATGAGCAGAGGATTATTGTGACAGTGGTTGTGGCTTCTGCAATAGCTCTCTGTCTCTAGACAGCTGATGCAAATAGTTATGTTCATGTAGCTCTTTGAATGTTATTTGGCACATGGCACTAGAGAGATCCAGAGGAAAGGGGGAGTCTCTAGTGCCTGGGAGAGTAACCAAAAAAACAGGTGCTTTCAGCATGAGGTGAAAGAAACAGAAAGATTGGCCTTGGGGGGAAAATGAAATTTAATGGAAATCTTTATCTGTACATATGGCTAATGTGCCAGGAAGAATGGGTGGTTGACTCTAGTTGTATTCTGAGAGCAGAGAAAAGTAAAAGAAGGGATACCAGGAACCCATGAAAGGGGGAGTAGGCAGGCTGATGTTGTATTGTCTTCAGCATGTACCACAGGTTAGAATGCAGACCACTACCAAATATCAGAATAGTTATTGAGATGGTAACTGGTACAGTATCATACTGCCCAGGAGTTACTCAGAAGGATCAAGTTCAACCTAAAAATCACCTGAGGGGCTATAAATACAATTATGAACTACCAGATAAAATGAAGTTAAAATCAACACCTTATGAATCCAGCACTTCTGTTCTGCTTCATTTTGAGTAGCTTGATTGTTGAATGCTGCACTTTGAATGATGGGGGGGGTGGGGTGTCCTCATATTGTAGCATTGAAAAGTTCAAGAAAAATAATTAAAATCTGATCCAACCCTGATCTGTTTTTCTCTAACTGAGCATCGCTGTCTTTAACCAGTAAAAAATCCTTTCTAGCCTTGTAGAAACTGTTGTGAGTATTTAGATTAATCATTTTATGTGAAATTGCTACTTGATTGACAAACTAACACACATCATCTTTTTTTAGGACATAAGTGTGTCCTTCACTTAGAAACATAATTACATAATGATGTGGGAAACTCCTGGAAAAATGTCAGCCCAAGAGTTAAGATTGACTGTTAAACAAAAAACAAACTTTCAATATTACAACCTCTGAGCAAAAATTAGCATGCCAGTTCCCTAGGCAATCAAAGCACGCACAGAGCACAAAGGATCAGGATTTCATCCTGACAGACGTGTCATTGAGAAAATGGCCACTTTTGGCTTTGTGATTATTTGCTCAGATGCTTAATCTTCACATGATAGCGGAGCTTTCAGAAACTAGTTGCAAGGCTGTTCACAGCCGAGAGTATCACGAGGCTTGCGCTCATTGAGCTAAGAAGTGAAACAGCAGCGGGTAGAATAAATTACCCTGACAATGTGGTGGCACCCAGAGATATAAAGGGGTCAGGTTCAACACATTGAACTCCTCATGCCAAATGGGCCAGACCTAATTACAGAGACTGAGGGCATGTTTACACTACCCAGTGTAGCATGACACAGAAGCTTTGCAGTAACTAGCTCCAGCCCTGAGCCATGCTTATCCAGCTGTATTGTTTCTGATCTGGGCACTAGATTAACCACAGCTAGATCAATGAGGTGCTGCAGGATGGAAGAGCTCCCTGGAAAACCTGGGCTTCAGAATAAGCAGCATCCTGCCGAGCAGAGCTTGCTCTCTTGAGGTGTGACACTTCTTCAGCCAAATCTGCCCCCTGCCTCCCTTGGCAAGTCAGGTGGTGGAAGGAATATTTTTAAAGGCTCATTGCATTCCCAAGATAACTACCCTGGCTATTTGTGCTGCGATAGCATTTATCGAGTGCCCCGCTCTGAGAATCTGAAGATGATCAAAGGACAGGTTCTGGCACTGGTGTGCACCTGCTGGAGGGGTCAGCTGAAGCCATGCCAGTACAAGGAGCAGGACTTGTATCAAATGTGTGAAACTGGATGTGCCTGTACACTTTTTTTCATAATAGCTGGCAAGTTTGTTTTTTTGATAAGCCATTTAGACTCGCCAGCTCAGATCAGTTCAAGGTTGGGAATTAATTTTCATCTTTCTTTGATAGAGCCATGCCTTTAGGCACAGGTCCTGCCTTCTCAGCTGCCTCCCACTCTTTTATGGTCCCAGGCCAGGATGATTGGAACGGTTCCTTTATTTAACATTTCTTCTATTTATGGATTGTGACACCTGTGACAAACACCAGGACAGACTTCCCAGGTTGCTGTAGCCCTACATCTCAATACAGAGATGGTGTGCTCTGCAGTGAGCCCTGCAGCACAGCCTCAGCACCCGCAGAGGCAGCTGTGAATGCTGTGCAGTAGCTTGAGCAAAAAAAGTCAAAAAAAGCTAATGTCAAAATGAAATCCTACTATTTGCACAATGGGCTTGTCTAACTATTATCATATAAAAGTAATTTTGTCTTAACTCTCTAATTTAATTCTCTCAAATGTCTAAAATTTACCACGTGAATGTGCAGGGATGTAAAGACATAGTCTAGTGAATCCGCATGGTCCTACACATCAAAGCAAATAAAAAAACATTTACATAAATATGAGATGAAATAGGTCGCTCATGCATAATAATTTCTGTAGTAGTATGGTATCTATACAGTATGTATTGTGCAGTATGTAAATTAGTTGCTGTTCCCATAGTTCATATTTAATTCACGTCATGTTATCTCTGGTCATTAAAGAATAATATTCATAAGCGTCAATTAAATGGAAGGAAGTATGTGGTTAATCTGCAACTTTTTAATTATGTAGTTTGAGTTGGCCTCCAGTAACTGTATGCTTAAAAAATACTGTGGAATAAAACATGCATCTCAGAGAGATATGCAATACTTCCACAAATTCTAACAGAATGCCTTCGGATTAGGAGACAAGCAGCACAAATCACAGTAATGAGATAAGTTTGTAAACATGTAAAGCCACATACGTAATAAATGCATAGACCATTTATATATATAAGTTATTTGCAGGTGATTAAATATCAGTGGAAATATTTCTCAGCTCCTAAATACTTGAGCCTTTATTTATGTTTTGGTATGTGCCCATGGAGATGGATCTGTGTAAAATGTTGAACTCGATTCTTTATTGTACATTGGTCTACTAGCATTTATTTTGCTGCTGCTATTTCTGATATACTGCAAAGTTGCTGAGAGGGGATAATTCAGGTCCCTCCTATCTTGCATTAGGAGTACATCTCAGCAACACTTCACATTTCCAAAATACCAGGGTGAATAGCTTCCAGGAATAGATGTAGTACTGTGAAGTAAATCGTGACTATTGCCATTGTTTGGTACATTTTCAGCTGTTTCACAACATTACTAGAAAATTTTGCACTAACAGATTTTTCACTTGTGGTCTGCATATTGAATTTAGGGTTAGACAGAGCTGTTGAAATCAAGTAGCTAGTGGTTTCTTTTGTTGTATTCAATTCATTCACTTTTAAAAATTCCAGAAAACCTGCTCCTCCAAATTGTCCAGATGCCTCAGAGACAGGGGTTACCTTTCCTGGTGGTCTCAGTGTGTTAATGCAAAGGATAGAAAGGCCAAGAGTATCTGAACAGAAAAGGTTAATGTGTAACCCTGACGAGGGCACACACAGTGCATTTTAAGACAGACAACCATTTGGGAGAAAAGTCAGGAAAAAAGTATTTTTTTATTTATACAGAAAATTATGTTTGGATCTTAGTATATTACAAATCCAAGGGCTGGTTGTAGGAAATTACATAATGGAAACTCACCTGCTTCATGAAGAATAGCTGTCCTTGTGCATGAGGGCGTATGCCAACAAACTGGGAGTCCAGCCAAGATGACAGATCAGAAAAATGAGGTACCAGATTTGCAGCATCCATAAGGCCTCATGGCAGAATGGCAAAAAATTCCTAGTTTGGTCTGCATAATTGATTTCATGGGATGTCATTCCCCCCCCAGTTAGTGGAAATCACATATTTAAAAGCACAGTTTATTCACTGACTGATGTTTCTTTTTTATAAAAATGCAAGATTAAATACTGCAAGCAAGTCAAATGTATTTTTTTATCCAATAAAGTAATTTCCTATGAAATTACTTTTAATCCAAACATCTACTAATTTTATTCCAAATTCTTTAAAAAAAAAAAAAAAATGTATAATCAATCACATTTTAGGAAGGAAGGAGAATTTGTTTTGCAGTCCAACCCAAAACTTCAGGTGGAACTTAGATAACATCTTCAAAATTTCTCAATAAAGTCAGCGAGGGGAAAATTCCTCTTCTCTGTCCACAGCCTTTTCTTCTCAAGCACACCAATGGAGGTGACAGATTTAGGGCTTTCTTTAGCTTAAGGGAAACACTAATTAGTAATGACTGTAAATCTAGCAATTCCAATTGCAACAAATGCAATGCAAGTATGTTTAATGCTTATTTTAATTGTTTTGGTAATCATTTATCTTTCCCCAAATTTAAAGCTTTGCACAGTTAATGAACGGCTTTCTCCTAACTTTTGTGGTTTTCCATTCTGTGTGTTGTGAATTCATTTCAGTGAACACTGGATGAGAGAATATTACGCCCTGCATCTAAAACTGAAAAGCCTTGCCCTGGGTAAAGTTGCTACGTATGGAAACTAAATGTTTCAATCTCACCGGTTTTTATTTGGTGAAGTAGTAGGTGATAGGAAATAATGTGAAACTGAAAAAGTTTTGAGATCAGTCATTATTTTCAAAATTATCAAATGAATGCACTTCTTAGGTCACATATTTTAATGAGAAAAAGTTAGTTTTAAATTTTTAGGGTTAACGTAATACCAGCATGTTCCTAAAAACACTTGCTAGGCATTTCATTTTGGTCAAAGGCACGGAGAATTTCTTTTACTATTTTGTTTTCCTATAGTACATAAAAGTTTTCATATACATATATGAACACATATGCTTTCAGATACACATACACACATAAGAAAACAAGCAAAATATGTATGTTTGTGTATATATATGCCAACACATTTGTGTATGCAGGTTTTTTGTATATATTTTCAGGGTGAGACTTACTGATTCCACACAGTCTCTCTCTACAGACTCCCTTCTGCTCTCCACTGTTAAGCAAAATGACTTGCCTGCCGGCCTCGGGTGGCCCGTCTGTCTGGGCTGTCTCATTCTTGTGCAGGAAGGAAAGGCAGAAAACTCAATCTTTTGCAGTTGACTACTCTTGTAAGCAATTAATATGATGCTCTGTTTACATATTAACCAGAGGAACGGATACATAGTGGGAATGATGGTCCCTACCTATAATCAAAGGTTAAAGGCAATATGAACCAAAACAAACATAAAAAGCCTGTGACCCACCACCTTTCTTTGACTTCTTTCATAAAACAGGAGGGAAAACAAACAAATAAACCTTTTTTTTCTTTTTTTTTCCATGTAGTTGCTCTATGAGTTTATTTTAAGAAAAATATGAGAATTATGAAGGTACAGAATTTAGTATATATTTTTTTTAGTTCTGTTCCACTCCAGTCATAGCGTTCTCTCCCACAATACACCCTAGAAGTTTGGAGAAGTAAAGCATATACATTTCAATCTAACCACTACTTAGGTCAGAGGAGCTCTTGCCTGTAAAGTGTAGAAGAGTTTCTCCTGCATATTTTTACTTTCTCCTTAGAAATGCATTTAAATAAATCTTTATTACAGCAGTAGTGTTTCGGTTATGACCTGCTACTGTTGAGGCTGCGCAACCGCTTTCCTTAGTGGCTTCCCACTCTCAGAGACCTTTGCCATTCAGACTGAAAATATTCGTTTGTTCTCTACCTGGGGCTGAATTTTAATGGTAAGTTGGGACAAACCAGGTGTGCCATTTGTTACTGATGGAGAGTGAGTAAACACCCAGCTCTTTTCTTTGCAAAATTATTGCTTCGACCTTTTATATTTTTTATTTTTGCTTTCGCCATGTGTTTGAACTGAAAGACAACATTTTAGAAGCAATTTTCTTTTCTCAGCTACTGATGTGAAGACACTGAATTGTATTCCTGAGGATTGGTGCTCTGTTTTCCGCACTTCACAGTCCTTTTATAGTGCAAACTCAAATATATTTAGCTATGAGGAAAAGAACTGGGAGGGGATGGGCTTGTGAGGAAAGCAATGAAGCAAAACTTAGGATGCTTGGATTTAGTTTCTAACTGGAGTGTGCATGTCTTGAATGGTCAAGCTGCTTAGCGACAAAGATTTTTCAAAAGCACCTGCAGGCTTTCCAAGTGCAACTCACTTTGCTTTTTGGAAAACAAAAGTCACGTTTTCCTGCTCACGGCATAATTCCCCGGAATTTTTTGTACCCTCCTGAGGAAGATGGGCTGGTAATAGATTTTCATAAATTCCATTGAAATTATTTTGTAAAAATGGAGATGATAATGCTTCCTTTCTTTCCTCTATCTTGTTCCTTTGTGAAAGAAGCTGTCTTTTATTGTATTTGCTTAGTACTGTGAAGCTGGGAGCTGAATAGCAATCTGCTGAATAGTGATGATGATACTATGGAAAAATTTATACTTCCTATGCTATCCATTTTACAGTCTGAAGGAACTGGGTCAAAATGGTAAGTAAGTTGCTCAAGGGCAGCGAATGTCACAGCAGGAGTAAATGGCTAAGTATTTCCAGAGACCACAGAAACTCGGGTGAAGTGAGTAGAAGGGAATGCATTCATTATGGAGTTGATTTAAATCATGGACTTAAAGCTCTAATTAGGAAAACACTTGAGAAGGTTCTTAAGTCCCATCACAGGCAGAACTGCATTTAAGTTCAACTCTTCACTAGGACTTCATATTGCTTGTAAAATTAAATATGAAAGGCTGCTTTTTCTGTAAAATGCTTAATCTTCAAAAGTAGAATTTTCAGTAATTTATGGGTATCTGAATGCAGTTTCATATCTGAAATCTTACACAGTTTTCACTTCAGTAGTGATTGCCAGATCCACCTCTGCATGTGTACCCACGTGCAAATCACTTTAAAATGCACATTTGTGAGAAAATACGGTGTAATGAATGCAAAATAAACCTCAAATGAGATTGTCCTAAGTTTTTTACATTCTGTGGAACATCAGGATAGAAAGTTACAATCCTAGTATTAAAAAATAAAATAGATCATCAATTACTCATTTTTTTTAATTTCATACCAGGAATGTAAAATGAATTCTGATTAGTCCTGATTTTGCCTACTAATTAATAGAACTTATGTTAGCTCCACATATATCAGATCTTGCTGCTCTACATGCTTGTCTTTTGAAATCTGTTTCTGCTTTTCCATATGCATTATTACAAGCTTTATTCAGGGTTTTGCAAAGATGTTTTTAAGCATATAGGTGGGCAACAGTTTCTGGGAGTTAGGTGAGTATCATCTGGCTTTGAATTATTTCAGTGATTTCAGTAAGTGTGGCTCCTCTGGATCAGTTGTCACTGAACTGACATTCAGATAATAGTGGGGGGGATATAATACTTTTAGAAGTGTTAAGAGGTAATTATGAAAATTCACAATGAGATATCAAAAATCTCCTACATTCATCTTGAAAAGTGTGCTCCAAACATTTAATAATGTTATGATGATTAAACTATAGAGATAGATGTATGCAGGCAACCTAACTTTCTCATCCAATTAAAGCAGCCAGGTGTGATGTTTCTCATGATGTTACTTTCAGTTTTGCTGAAGGACTTGCTGTAAATAAGCTTTTACGTTTGAGAAAACAGTGAGTTAGTATGTAGAATTCTCTTATGTAAGATGTGTGACATTGCTTTTCCTTCTGGTCCAAGCAAACAGCTGCAGAGGAAAAAGGGATACCATGGGTAGAAGGTGTTACTGCCTCGGCGTTATATGCTGCGGGTACTGCGAAAAGGCACCCTGGGAAGCCCCGCTCATCCTGCATTTTTCCAGGCGTGCAGTGAATATGCAAAGGGGCTCAAAGGCATCTTTTATTCTGCAGGAGATGGCTCTGAAGAGAGAGGATAGGGGTCCTGCTCCTGCCACCGAAGCTTGAGTTCTTTGTAGGGATGTATGAAGGCTCACATCATGAGAGAGCCAGCAGCATGTGCTATCTTTCTGTAACAGCTTTTGCAGGCATATATTGGGCTGGTATCTCGACTGATTTTTTTAGTCAGCTGGTCTTTTAATAAATCACAGCTGGTTCAAGGGGATCACTGTAAATCCTGTTTAGGCACAGGTTAGAGAAATCAGGTTTTGGCAGGTCTGTGATGGAGGCAGGAGCCTCCAAGCGGGTTTAATTGAGAGGACTTGGATGGCTATAATGTTTGTCCCAAGTCAGTTCACTGGGAAAATGACAATCTTTGCAAAGTGACTTTCTTGGGCCAGTCACTTTTATTTCCCAACCTTGGTGAATTCTTGATGTGTCTCTCTGACTGCTGCCTCTCTCCAAAAAGCTGCTTGCTTACAGATAAACTTTCAAGCTCTCTTCAGTCCTCCAAATGACTCTTATCCCCCCCCAGTCTCCCTCCTGAACAGAATAATAGGAGACTATATACAAGCAGTTTCTGGGATGTGCAAGGATCCCTTTGCTGTCATTTATCTCTGTGAACACCCTGAATTATAATAATGAAGCAAATAAGATTTGAACATATGGTTTAAAGTATGTATTTCTTTTGCTATATTACGTTTGCATATGCTGAAATTATACAACTTTTATAATAGTCCCAAATGAAGTGTACAAAGCACAATTAGTATAAACCGGGAACTTTTCAAAGAACATTTCCATCAACAGACCTATTATTTTACTCCTGCAAATGACTCCCAAGTTGGCCAAAAATACAAATGGATTCTTTAATAAACATAATTGGTGGCTGCTTTCAGTTTTGGTTGTTTCTGAAGAAGCTTTGCACCTTTAAGTCATTCTTTATAGTAATGGGGTATTTCCTCACCGTAAGTCATGATACATATCCAGCTGAGTCTTTGGAACTGAGTGTAAATTTAGTATTAAAGTTTCTTGGGAATGTAGAACTTAATGAATAGGAAATTTATAAATGATTGTATTCTACTGAAGCAATATGCTTGTAAGTTTTTTGTTCTGACTACCATCCCTTGTGCACAGCCTCGAGAAGTCCTTTGAGGGTGATGAGTAATGCACCAGAGTGAACAGAAGCTGGGTTTGAAGAGAAGCTAAAATGCTGTTTCTGATCACTTTGGAAAGAGACAATGTTGTTACCCTAAGTGAACACTGAAGTAATCTGTGGGGTGGAAACTGCAAGATAAAGCTGAGGGGGTTATTTTTAAACCTTCATCCATATGCTTTAGACCCTTTTGGAAAACCATGCTAGTTTTACAGCACGTTGTATTAAAAATAAATATATTAATAGAATATATTAAAAATCACCGTGGCTTTAGGTAATGTTTTTAATGTTCAGCTCTATTTGACACATCTGTCTGGAGCCATGGGAAAATTGCAAATTAAAAAGATCCACAAGATACGCACACCCCAGTGTCTGGGAGAGACTAGTCATTTGGGTAGGACTTTTTTTTTTCTTTTTTTTTAATGCTCTGACCCAAATAGCTTATTTTTCCCCTTTGATTTAGAACACAGGAGAAGTTATTTGCTATTTGCAGATCAGGTTATTTGGGTCAAAGCACTGGAGTAGGCCCGAAGTATCTGAATGACTGGGGTGGTTTTTTTCAGGGTTTTGGGGTTTTTTTTTGCATCACTTCTGTTCTGCTTCACTGCTGCTCCACATTACGGTGTCAGCGACTGGTGCCAGCTCCCTGATCTCAGCACAGCAAAACTCCCATCGGGGCTGGAGTGCAGGTGGGATAAATACACCCTGCAGGTGTGTGTGGTGGGCACTTCTCATTTCAAACAGAATTAAACATTACTTGGCAGAGAATAAGGGCTGTACGCAATGCACACCATCTTTGATAAGCACTTGATGCGGTATTTCTTAAGTGAAAACATAATTCAAAAATTATCTTGGATGAGAACTCTGCCATTAGGCAATGACACGCAAAGGGTAATGATCAAAAAGTACTGTAGCTAGCAGAGAGCTGCAGGAATCATCACTTAGTCCACTCGTCCTTAACATCTGTGGAAAAGCAGGAGCAGCACATTAGTATTTTGGAGTGGATAGTTAGCTGGGAAATGTTGAAAATACTTCTGCAGATAAAAAGAGAGGAATGAAGTGGATCTGGGAAGAGACGGGATAAAAACAGCTGCTCAGAAAATTCTCTGAAACAAGGATAATGTGGGGAAAAGTGATAATGATACAGACTTCAGAAGAGCAAAAGAGAATAGATTATTAGATGGGCCTCCCTATGTCAGCGTAATAGACAAAAATCGGTTTGGGTTTATATATGCAGAATTAATGAACTGGGAATGAAAAAATTATAGAGAGAATACAATATGCATATACTCTCCAAGTTTACTTTGCCTGATGAGTCTGGTAACTTCTTGTAACTCGACAGGGAGTCAGAGAGAGGACACAAAGATGCAAGAGACCTCTGCTTTGGAATTGGCCCTCAAATTAGGTGCGTGAACTTTTAAGTCTGACAAAACACCGTGGTTTGTGCCCCAGTGGGGAGTGTCCTGTAGTTCTCTGTCTCAGAATGCTTTCCCTTTCCCTGCCTTTCCTTTCCATTATTGTCCCACAGGTAGCATCCAAATAGGAGTTTTAGATTTACAGCTCATCTTTCGCTGTTCACTGGGGGAATTGAATCCAGGAATGTTTGGCAAATGTTGTATAACTGTGATTTAAATATATGAAGAATAGCTGTGAAGTGCTGCTCAGCTGCATCTCTGCTAGCTTTTGGGTTTCTGGATTGAGGCTGAAGTCAGTACCCTTGTCTATCCACCTCTTGATGAGATTACATGTAATCATACACCAATTGTGCATGAATTATTACAGATCTCCATAGCAGCTGCATCCCGCAGGATATACAGGCTGCTTTAGCCTTGCCTTTGAGGGGAGAAAAAAAGGAAGGGAAAAAAAAATTCTTTTTAGAAGGTGTAACTCTTCCATCAAAGTAAACTGAGGCCTTTTATCATCTCCTCTTAATGTACTCCAGTTCCTTACTAGTCCAGTTTGTTCCGATGGCACATCTGAACATTCCTCTCCTTAATTCACTCTGTTGGGATAGTAGCAGCAAAAGTGAGTGACCATTTAACCAGCCTTTGGCCACAGAATTTAAAATGCTCTTCTGATGTTCCATTGCCTTTTACAGATCTTCTAACACCTGAAATATGGCCAAGGTTTCTTGTTAGCTTGCCTGCGGAGTGCCGTGTTTAATAAGGAAAACACTACTCCCAGTTGCAGTATTTTGGCATCGGGCACGGAACAGTTAATTTATTATTATGAAGTTATTAAAATTAATACCCTCAGAGAACACCTCCAAAGGCTTCTTAGGTGCAGTTAAGCTCTGGAGGGCAATTGCTGAACAGTGTGCAGACTTTTGCTTAACAGTCAAAAATGTCATGAATTTAAAGAAAAGAGAACGTTTTGCTGAGAAGCAAAAAGGTCGACTTGCATAAAAGCCTAACAGGGATATTTGATACTTTTCAGAAGATTTGGATGTTTAAAAGCATTTGCACTGTTAAGTTTTGTAATTAAGCAGGCAAACTATGTTCATTTCAGGTACAATTTTGCTATGTAATACTGTTAATCTTGCTTAACTATAAATTTCCTAGGATGCTAAGATCAAATATTGCTAAACTGAATGAATTTCAGCAAATGAAGCCCAACCTTATTGCTGTCAATAGATCAAAAGATAGTTGAAGAAAAAGCCCCACAAAATTAAATGGTTTTCTCACAGACCCTTGCATTGTTGCATGAACATCCAAAATGAACCCTTACCGTGTAGGAGTTTGTTGTGTGATTCAGTGAATGATGAAATTACCTTCAGTGGCATTTGTTTTACAGGCAGCTGTTTCACATGGATTTCCATTAGAAAGAACAAAGTGTTCAGTATTAAGATGAGAGTGCTCTTTAGTGGCCTCAATAGCTGGCTCATTCAACTCTTCAAACTGTCAATATGCCAGATATTGCTATGTAGTGTTCCCATTAAACATTTTAATCAAGAAAAACTACTGTAATAGCACCAAATTGGGCATATAATTAAAACAGCAAAAATTCATATTTTCTCTTTCATGGAACTGTACTAATTCTTTAATAAATTTCATAAAGTTAACTCATAATTCTGCTTTGGCATTCTGACAAAAGAACAGAATTCTTTGCAAGTGTTTGCTTAATTTCCATTTTTCAAACCTAATTTCAATTTTTATTGCTTCATTTTGAATATACTGATTAAAGTAATATTAAGTCTTGCGAAGCCTTGCCAAAGAAAATGAAAGAATGAAATTATGTATATTTAATTAGCTACAGTTCTTATTTAGGAACGACTTATTCTTTCTCTTTTAAGGTCGACATTTTATCAGGTAAACTCTAAATCACTCATAGCAGTCAACCCTGTGAGAAATATGGGGGGTGAGGGGGATGAAACAAACTTTCATATTTAAAGTATTTTCATTTAAACAAATTGATATATTTCATATCAAGGAAATTCAAAAAGCTATTTTCTAAAATAGAAGCACTTTGTCCTCCTCAGATCTCCACAAGGTTTGGTTTTCAATCTTGTACCACTCCAGCGTTGGCTTCCATGTGGCCAGTGTTCCAGGTGTCTGGAGAAATAAATAAAATATGGAAACCAATAAAAAAAAAAAGTTCTTATAAAAAAAAATAGTAGAGTTTGAATTCTGAAATTCCTGAGCATTTCAGTGTCAAATATATATTTTTAGGTATGGTTTCTATTAAAACAATCAGTTATTAGTGGTGTTTGTTGGGGAAGGGAGTGTGTTTCCATTTTTTTCTGTCTTTAAGTAGCCTTCAAGATACTTAAGTATGTGCGTAGTTTTCTTTCTAATTTAAAAGAGTTTTTGTTTTCATGGTGAAATGTTTTAATTTGAATTATGTTCAGAACCTGTACAAAGCAGTCTTAAATGATCAAGCCATATTAAACAATGTCATGTGTCACATTACAGCATTAACAGTGAACAATAAAACAGTTAAACATAAGGGTGGCAAAACTAATTTTCAGTTGAAAATGAAGATTAATTTCTGTAAGAAAGAAAAAGATTTAGAACTTACAATTCAGAATCACACTTACAAAGAAGTAAGGGCAGGAATTTAATATACCTTTGTTCTAGAAACTGCTTAAGACTGAAGACGACTACGTCTACAAGTTGAAATTGTAAGGTCCATCCTACATTAGCTTTCCCTAGAGGTAAATACAAAATTTAAACTGTTCACTTTTCCCCAGATATGGGAAACTTGTTCCAGTGGATCACTCACAAAAAGCCAATACTTTCCCACTCACAAGTAAACTTTATAAAAAAACCAAAACCAAACCAAAACAAAGGGTAAAAGCAAAGCACACATAAAACCACTTGACAAAACTGAAAAATCTAGGAAGCTGAGAATGAGAATACTTTGAAACCACTCATTCTACTACATCTGTAGAGGAGCTGATGAAGTAGTTAGTCATTCCCTCTTTTCCTGCGTACGCTCTTACAGGTTTTTGTCCAAGCCCCCCACAAAAATCCAGTTGTCAGGTAGTCAGTCACACTTCAACCACTTAACCACTAAATGTTGTGTTTTCTGTCATATAAATACCCAAAATCATGGGTAATAGTTGAAAGCGGCTCAGAAGAATCCAGTCACTAGAAAGACAAACCTCTTATCCTTGAAGTTATGTGTGATTCCGCCTTGCTACAGGCTCTTTTGCATTCTTCAGCATTTGGGCTAAAAACTAACTGTAAGTAAAGGGTGCTCTTTCCCTTTCTTTATTTTCTCTTTCCTCTTCCTGCTATATGGCTTTTTCATTTCACTGTGGGAGGCTGCAGTCAAGATGACAAACACGTCAATCAGCTTGGACATCACATTCAACTATTCCAGTATGAAGAGTAGGGTTGTATTCATCCTAATATCAGGCTCTAACAACTTAACATTGCAAATATATCCACAAAACTGGTCTGTAAAACACAAGTAGGTCAGGCACAGCCGATGCCAGCAGCTTCTAGATGCCAAAACACACCAGAGAAAAGGTGTTTCTTTAGTAGGACCCTGTAGGCCCAGGGAACTCTGGGTTGCTCTCATGACTTCCTTTGGGAGCCATGAAAAAATACTTCTATCTCTTAAGATTTATCCATGGACTTTTACTTATAACAATGAAAATTCTGTCCTGTATGTGTAGTGCTGCACAGCTTCCCTGGTCATCCATGATTTGTTAACCTCCTTCAGTTTAAAAATATAGCAGTAACCACAGGAGCAAGGAAGAATAGCTTCTGGGTGCAAACGGCTACAATGCTATAAAATTCTGTGGTTTCCCCCGGCAATCAGATGTTGAAGTACAACTGAGAGAATAGTGTCTTTTCTGTATTCTACTGTTGGAAATGTTTCTCATTATATATGCCCTGTAAAGCATATATTGCCTTGTAACACAATTGATTTTACTTAGTACATGTTAAATAGAAACGTCTCAACCTACTAATTAGAACAAGTAACCCAGAGGTCCATTATAAATTGCCAAAAGTACAGATAGGATATCCCAAGGAAAGAAATATGACTGCCTTTATTTATTATTAATCATTACTATAGTTAACCAATTAACAAATCACTTTATCCTTTCAGGCTTATAAGGATAGGCATATTTCTACATTAATTATTATCACTGAGTTATTAATGCTAGAGAATAAAAGAATTAAACATTTTATGTTACTTTTCTTTAAGCAAACAATAGCCCTTAAGGTTTGGAACCTCCAGCCCCCTAAATAATTTATTTAAATAATAAAATAATTCATTTTCTAAATGATACGACCATCTTTACATTGCAAGCCCATTTTTCTGTTTAAATGTAGTAAGGACGATAGCTTTTCCTGCTTGTACGTCTCAGTACGTTATTCAGGCTCAGAGTACATCGAGTGGGCTGGCTCTGATACAAAGCCAGCAGTGGCACTGCTGTGGTTATTCCATCTACTTGCCAGAGGCCCACTGTCAATTCCTAGATTTGCGTGAAGACATTCAACAAAATATTTCATGCGTATCTCTAAAATAGCTACTATGCTGGCTAGGGAAGTAGGAGGCATCCTATTTTGTTCGCTTTGTGTAGAGTAGTTCACTCTCCAGAGAGCAAATATTGTAGTTCTTGTTTCGCTGATTACCCTGTCAAGGTTTTCAGTGGAGCAAGAACTGGATTCGTGGCTCTTTGTCTTAAGAGGGGTACCCATAGCCCATGGCTAAGGAATTGCTCTCAGGTTTAGTCTTTTTTTGGTGCAATGAATATTTAATTAGTTATTGCAAAGTGGAACAGCTTTCAGGCTGAAATGGGAAGGGGAAAATATTTTCCTCCCTCATGAATATCTTATGGGATATTCTCCTGGAAGGTAAGAATTCAGATCTTCTCAAGCAGAGAAGAGAGTAAACCCAGGTCTCTTACACTCAAGCTCAGGGCATAGGTTTGGAATTAAATTAACTAGAAAGCTGCCTAAAATGGGTCAGCCTGTGAGTGAGTAAAAATAGTCCAGGGAAGTTAAGTCACCTTGCTTTTGCTGCAATAGGCAGTCACCCTGTGATTCATGACTAGGGAGGGAGATCTTCCTCTGATGGGATCCATATTTGAGGGCACAGTTTTCTACCATCACAACTTCTAACTGTTCCCTTCAGCACGGGCACTGAGTTTTTGTTGATCCTACAGTAACTCTGCTGCTGGAGATTTAGCTCGTCTCCTGTAACGTGTAAGAAAGCTCCAGGCCAAAGCAAGGATGCCACCTTCCCTCGGTAGTTACACACCGGAAAGCAGTTGTTTGGTCTAATTTTAAGCATCCGTGAACCTTTACTGAGGCAAACGCCAACAGATGCCCCAGCGCCCAGGTAAACCTAAGGGAGTATCCTACATGCTCGACTTTCCCAGCAGTATCCTGTCCCAACAGGCATTTTCGGAAGGGAAGGTTAGGGAGGGAGTGAATTCTCTTTAAAAACTATGCTTGACTGGACATAAGCACCGTGAGAACTCCAAGATTAAACTTGGTATGAGGTTTACCTTCTGCACTAGCTTCTCTCTTTTTTTGTGTGTGTGTGAATTAGCCATAAATTTATTTGAAATGGCTTAGCAGCTAAGCTAAAATAAAAAAGTAATTAAAAATTGGGATCCATGTCTGGAATGCTTACTCATCCAAGATTCATGGAAAACAGAAATCACAGTGTTTCTCAAGAACTTTCCACTTTCTTCTAACCTAGATATTACTTCTGAAAATTGTAAGGCCTTCTTAGACCACTTGGGAGTTCCATCACTTTTCTTTGTTAAATATTTAAC
Organism: Chloroceryle amazona; assembly: GCA_027560015.1. Classification (NCBI taxonomy): domain Eukaryota; kingdom Metazoa; phylum Chordata; class Aves; order Coraciiformes; family Cerylidae; genus Chloroceryle; species Chloroceryle amazona. Next base: position 120,810 of record JANHFX010026984.1, on the reverse strand, counting down.
ACTCGACAGGTTTCTTCTTTTCATGTTCATGTACCGAGTGAAAAATAAAATGGAAATAAGGACTGGTTTTTATTAAATGAAAATTATGTCACTTTGAGGTTAATTCTCCCACTGTGGCTATGTTCCTCCTAAGCGTACTTTTAACATTCAGTAATTATATTTTGGGATTCACTTTACAATCAGGTCTCTGAAGGGAAGATATATCCGAGAAAACATTTTAGCACTCCAAATTACAGCAGCAGTTAATGATGTAAATAAACAAATAGTTTTGTAAATAGATGCAGAATGCTTTCTTTACGATAACTGAGAATTCCCTGACTCTCACTAAAACTGCTTTTCCTTCTGAATACCCTGTACGATTTGCAGGTTTGGTTGTTTTCCAACCTAAACTTAAGTCATGGCACAAAGCTTTTTTGTTATCAAAGTCATTTGCATTTTGAAGTGCATCTACACTGTATTTCTACTACAAAGACACAGTAGAACATATATGGAGGGAACGAGGTTGACTTCACTTTGGCACTTTCACTTCTTACATTTGATAAAACCGTGGGCTAGTAAATTTTCAGAAAGGAAAACAGACAGTAATTCAAAGTGAAATGCTCATTCTTAACTGATAGATTAGTTGAGGTTTCACAGCTCATTGTACAAGAGCAACATAAAAGACGCTGTTACTAATCATGGAAAGAAGTTCATCTTAAAAGCTGTTGAGGAATGTTGACTTCATAATATGCTTTCTACCCAAAAGGTCAGAAATACCTGAGTATTGATGAGACACTCCTACAACAAATGCCACGAAAGCAACACTTTAGAATGAAAAACTTGGAGTAGAGCTTGGGAAGTCATCTTGCTATGAAGTAGGAGCAGCCATGCTGTCTCTGTGTGGGCAGACGTTTGTCTAATCTGTTCTTTAAAACCACTTGTCACTGATAGAAAATATGGAGCTTCCTCGAGTAATTCACCTTAGACCTTAGCTGTTTGAACTGCAGAAAAGATGTGTCTATCTTAATATTTAATGCAGTGAAAGTAGCTAGGAACAGCAGTTTCAAGCATCCAAAATTTTAAATCTTAAAAAAAAAAGTCCTTAAAATTTACATTAAATAGATTTCATTCTCTTCCTTTTGTTAGAGGAAGAAGAGTTCAGAGATTAACTGATACAACTGAGGTTGACACTGCAAGTCCCTAAAGAAAAACCTGAGTTGAGTGATCCATTTCAAGCTTGTTTCAAGGCAGTTTAAGGCAAAAGCCTTTTTCAAACTCCCCTCTCTTTTTCAGTAGTATAAAATTCTACAGCACAAAGATAAGCTATCTTTCTACACTCTTCGTGTAATCAATTTATGTTGTTAATAGCTCACCAGTGAGATGATACGTGTGCGTCACCAACCCTTTTGATGGACAGCTTTTTATCAGTAAGTTGCAGAAGCTATACAAGAACAAATTCCAAACTTTCGCTTTTATTGAACAAAAATGTGTTTCTACAGCCTTAGTCAAAGCCGTGCACCAAAAAATTTAGATATAAACGTTTCCTTAGGACAAGCCTCATTTAAGCCGATATATTTGGCAAAATTTCATTGTTATTTTTATTCCTATCGCTTCAAAATAATGATTTTTTTACTTCCTAGAGAGTTCTCCCTCTCTCCTCTCTCTCCTCAGTAGGCCCAGGAATCTGGATAAAAACTTCAAGGGTCACTGAATGTAGCAGAATGTGTCTTCTCAGCAATGTAATGAACCCATGGATTTACTAATTTCACATCTGGCTTATTGAAAAGGGAAAGAATCTGGACATACAAGAAATAAAAATCCTTCTTTTCCAACTCATTCTTTTTAAAAATAAATAAATAAAACACCAAACCCCACAACAATTCTGAACAAATCACCAGCTAATGGTATTGCCTGTAGCTGGGAGTAGTGCTATGAGAGCTCTTTCCTTTGACAGTGAACCTTATTCTTCAGCTGGGTACAAAAACATTGCTTTATCAAGACAAGATTTTCCATTATGGGGACTGATCAGAACTCTTATCCAGGGCAGATGAAGTGAGGAACATCCTAATTCTGCCAGCTGTCTGGTGGGTGAAGTGGTAGCTTCAGCCATAACGGTCTCTATCCATCTACAGAAAATACTAAGGTATATTTTCAGAAAATTCACAAATTTTGCTGGCAAGTGAGAAAGCAGAGGGGAAGTAAAGCTAGTGGTGTTTCTACTGATTCTGTGTATTTTTATCTGAAAAACAGTTGGGAAAAGAAGTTGGGCAAGACCTCATCCTTGTTGTGAGACTGCGGAAGGGAGAAACAGCTGCCAGGTAGGAATGTGTGCAGATTTGCTGAAGCTATCACTCTCTACAGTCACCTGAAAGGAGGATGGAGTGAGGTGGGGGGCTCAGTCTGTTCTCCCATGTGACAAGTGATTGGACAGAAGGAAATGGCCTCAGGTTGTGCCAGGGGAGGTTTAGATTGGCTATTACGAAAAAATTCTTCACAGAAGGAATTTGTCAAGCCCTGGCCCGGGCTGACCAGGGAAGTGGTGGGGTCCCTGTCCCTGGAGGTATTTAAAAGACGTGTAGATGTGGGGCTTAGGCACGTGGATCAGTGGTGACCTGGCAGTGCTGGGCTAATGGTTGGACTATGACGATCTTAAAGGTCTCTTGCAAACAGAACACTTCTGTGATTCCATGTTCTTTTCTAACCTGCCTGTGACCTTTCAAAATAGTTCCGTTTGGGTTCACACAATCATATTTTTTATTTCTAGCTTAGTTACCCATGCTTTTGCCAATTTTCACCAAGTAGCTCGCAGGGTGTATATCACCTTCCTACTTGTTGTGTCTATGCCTGAGGCTTTTTCACCTCTCGCCTACCTCCAGATGCTTCAACTGGTGCATCAAAGTGTGACGGTAAGGACGGCTCTGGAAGTGCCGTGGGGATAGCACTTCAGAGGTCTTGTTACTCTTAGAGCTGCGGCGGCTGGCTGGGAGCGGAGCAGGTAGGTGGGTGGAGGAGGGAAATGGAGCAGCTAAGTGAAATTACCAAAGGCTGAAGCTCTGGGGCCCACATTAGTGTCCCTCTGCTGCTCCCAGCAGCCAGCAGAGGAGCAGCAGAGGCCATAGTGGGACCTGCTCAGTGTCCTGGCCAGCACCAGTCTGCACTGCACACCTCCAAACAGGGGAGCAATCACAGCTGCTGCTCTTGCTGCACACTTCCTATTCAAATACTGCCCCTGCCCTCTCTGTGTCTGAAGAAAGTGTGAAGAGATGGACAACACACTAATTTATTTTTTTTTATTTACTTTTTTACTTGTTTTAGGAAATTAAGAAGGATGAAATCTTCCTGTGTGACTACCACAGGAACCCTAAAAGCTTTTTGGAATATAGACTATCATGGCTTTAGGTGTTACATAGTAGTTACTTGCTAAAGCCCTGAAGGTGTTGCGGTTAAAACAATGTTATTTATTAGATGTGCAATAAAAGTCGGAGATACAGCAACTAATTTAGTGACCAGTTTGGTGGATTTCTTTCTTTGGCTGTGGGCTATGTGATTTTACCTGACAGCTTAAGTAAATGCTAGATCATACCCACTGACACACTGCTCATCTCGGAGGTGATAAATACAGTTTGACACCACAGTAAACTTCAGATAAACTGTAGGTGAATTTTCAAATATGCAGAATTTCACAGAAGCAGCAGTAATTATTATTACATTATTTCTTTAGTCCGAAACCAGCTGACTTTTTAATGAATGGCAGCAGCTCAGGCCCTTCGAGGCGAAGGAATGAGGAAATACTTTTATTTTTGCCTATAGTGACTACGTGCCTAAGGAAAAGAGAAAGTGTATTACACAGAGGGTGAGTGAGTACTGAAATTTAGTATATCTTTATTTGCTCTGATTTGCTTTCTCCTTATCACAAAGTGAGAAAAACAGTTTTGCCTTTAATACCAAGAATTATACTACCAAACGTTTCCAGCCTACTGTAAAATTCAGCTTCTTTAGTGGCAATATCATGATAAATAGATCTCTGGGGTTTACTGAAATTATTGTTTTTTATGTACTCTGGTATATCCTATATCAGAAACATCGCATGCTGAATATTGCTCGTAATAGCTGTTTTCAAAAGGCTCTTTTTTGTGTGTCATGTTTAATAATAAAAGTTTTGACTGAGTTTGCTGCAGTTTATTTTCAGAATGACTTTCAAATGTACTGCCTGTCTGCGTGCTGAAGTAAAAATGTAAGGAGTACTAGTGACAAACATATTTTGCCTTTTTGCAGATTTCAAACACTTTCTAAGGTCATGTGGGTATTGCTGGCCAAGCATCAGTAGGTTATTCATTGCTTGATTACAAGCGGAATTGTAAATGGAATGAAATAAGATGGATATGGAGGATTACCAACTGCTGTTGGCATACAACTGCATGCTTAAAGATGTCTTCATTCATTAACAGACTGGTTTAGCCTGCCAAGGTTGGAAATGAAATGCAAGTCACAGCTTGTACATTTATCACTGTAAGGAAAGCATCCTGCCAGTACTGGTTAGGTAAAGTGTACTTGTAGCCATTAGTAGTCCAGTCTGATTATCGGGCTCAATCTGTTTCTAATGGCAACCTTTGCAGTGACAGCATTGTTTCCATCTGTGCTCGCATGAGAGATTTTAAATCTTAGTGTTTAAAGTTCTGAAATAACCTTACGGACACAATTATTTACATTCTCGGAGATTGTTCCAGCTGGTGTGTGGCAACCCAGACTACCTGCAACAAGCAAGCCAAATGACAGGTAGCCAATACTGCCTTCGATTACAGCAGGTACTGCGACCTGATGTCTTAGGTTTGTTCTCTTAAAGTACCTGCAGTTCTCCTGTCCGGCACTACGGTGAATGGCTGTCAACAACCAATCAAACTGCTGCCTAAGTGCAGGCGTAATGATGCAAAAAGAGAAGGGCAAGCTGCCAGCCCAATTCTTACCAAAAAATGCCAATAAAATACCAATAAAAAATTCTTACATAAAATACAGCTACAGTTTGATTTTTGGAAAGCTCTGGGTTTCTCCTTCATCTTCAACAGGCCATGGTAAATTTGCAATTGGAATTCATCCTCACTGCCATTTTATCCCACTATAGAACAAACAGCTATGCCAGTTTAAGATGTTACTGACTCCCGGCTGCCCGGACCTCTACTGTAATTTACCGATCTTCTAACACTTCTGTAGAAATAAATTCATACCTCATATGCCACCAGTTTCTTGAGAGAAAACCTGGCAGTAGCAGCATGCGTCACACTAAACTGTCCTGGCTGACCTGGTGACAAAACGGGCACACTGGGATGGATGGGCTCTGTGGTAAACTCCGCTTCTCAGAGAAGCAAGATTTCAGACTGGTCCAAAAATGGCATTTCTGCCCTGAGCATCTGGCAGCAACTCGGGCACAGGGGTCCCAGTTGTTACCTTTGCCCCAGGAGGAAGGCCAGTTTAGCAACTCTTCTGTTCTTGAGTAGGAAAACGTGGAAACATTTACTCTCCTAGGGAATATATGAGGATGGTAGCAAGTGTCTGAGTGTCCCAATAAATGGATGGTGACCATTTAACTATTAATTAGTATGAAAAAACAAGAGTAAGTGACAATTAGTATGTGCAAGTTAAAATGCACATTTATATTGAAAGGTGAAAAGAGAATCTTATTCTAGGACAAAGAAGGCTTTCTACAAGGCCACGAGAGAAATGTAGCTGATTAAAAAAATAAGCAAACAAGGGAAGGCAAGGCACGGCAAGGCACTGCGGACAAAAGTGAAGAGAACAAAAAAGGGACAAAATAAAAGAAAAACAAGAACAGCTACTTGGTGGAAAAAATGTTGACATAGCTCTGACTATGACAAGATGCTAAATATTAAATAAAATAGCTCTACACAGAGTTTATGTTCCTGACCATCTTTCTTTCTCAGTCTCTTCAGAGATATCTGACAACTTGTGTCTTTTGTAAAAAAATCATCCACAAACCTAACAACAACTGAATGATAAGGACTTACATCCAACAGTCTTAACCTCAACCTGTTTGTAAAGTCTGAACCTGTATCTTTAGCTGAATTTCACAACTAATACACTGAAGCAGAGGCAAAAGCCTTTGACAAAGGCTTTAAAGATAGGGTTCATTTAAAGAAAAACCACTGAGGCAAAGCTTGACTGTCTGATTCCTCCAAATTCTTCCAAGACTCAGTTACTACGGCACATGTTGTGTTTCTGTGATAGAAACTTAGCACAAGTCCCTTCTCCAAAACCAAAATTCAACTTTCTTGACCGGAAGTGAGAGAAAAATGTGCAAAAGAAAGTGATAATATCTTCCAGAATAGTAGAAGAAAGTCACATAAAATAAGGTATCATTCTCTAGAAGGAGAGGTAAGATTTAAATTATTAATATCTTTCAAGATATTAAAGGCCAGTGGGATTTTTTGAAGAAATAAACATAATTTGTTCTTAATGAATTATCAAAATAAAATCCCCTTCCAAATGACTAGAAGCAAAAATTGAATTACTACAATTTCATTTTAGCTTAATTCAGTTGCAAGCAATCTTTGTACCTGAAAAATGAAGTGAAGCCATGTTAAGTGGCTGGTTAGTGAGCAGTATAATAATTAAACAGCAATAAACAGGAAAGTGGGTCAAAGAGCTCAGATATAGTACAATAGGCCAAGGTTTAGAAAATCCAAAATTAATGTTATATGGGAAACAACTGAACAGTCCATGCCAGTGTGCCTGTTTCGTCACCAAGTCACTTCTTTGCAGATCTGCTAAGACTGAGATAGCAGCCATGTCTGGAGAAATTAGAAGAGAAAGAGGAAAACTCCGAATCCTGAGGTGTGTGCAGAGCCACTGATCAGACCAAATGCATTTCTCAAGGTACAACAGTGATGAAATAAAGGACACTTTACAGATTCTTCTCTGTTCTGCCCACAACTCAGTTCCTGTAGTGCCCTAATTTCAATGAAAGTACATCAGTGAGAAAGAGCACAGAGGAAAGTTCCTGGTTTGATTATATTTAGTTTAAAACAAAGACAGAAATCATCAACGTTTGGGAGAAAAAAGGCACAGACACAGAAACATTAATGGGGGAGTGACCAGTTCTGGCCCTTAATCCTCTGAAGGGGTTGGATGTCTTGAACTCTGTATTGACTTTTACAGTCCTGGGG
>JANHFX010026984.1:95395-113346 GCA_027560015.1 Chloroceryle amazona | reverse complement strand
GGAGGGGAGGGGAAGGGAAGGGAGGGGAGGGGAGGGGAGGGAAGGGAGGTGGCTGCTTACCAAGGCTGAGGGTCTGTACGTCTCTGGGAAGGTGGCTGTCAGCCAGTGGGGAGCACGTTAAAATGCCAGGCTGGCCCCAACCCAGCGGTGTGTTCTAGCCACACCTGATGGTGTACGCGCCTACCTGACGACCATCGTGCTTGCAAGCCCCTGCGTTCGGGAAAAGAATCCAGAGCAAAGTGAGCCAAAGACTTAGGGGCAAAATCTGTGTTGCAAGGATGAATTAATCTCACCCGTGCTTAAATGCCTGTACTTGCAGACATTACAGCTGAGCTTGTCATCCTCAAGTTAATTTATAGTCAAAGACGACTTCTTTAGGGTGCAGATCATCTGACTGAGTTTAGCTGTCTGTCTTAAGATGTGCTGAATCTTAAGTATGCCCTTTTTTCACTTCATGTACTCATGGCAAGTTTGAGAGACTAGCAGAGACAGGAACACAAGAGGCAGTTCTCTCTGGTCAAACCCATGTTGTTCTCTGTGCCCGCATTATGTGCTGATAGGAACATGTTTAAAGAAGCTCACATTGAATTCTCTTCAGAAATATTTTTGGGGGTGTTGTATAAATTTACTACTAAAGATGCTGTTATAAAGATTGGAAGACTGTTGTCAACTATTTATGGACCCAAGATGCTTCTAGTAGGAGTTAATTGTCTCAGCAATTTTTTGCATCATACTCACATCTGAAAGTAGCTACAAACAGCTATGACTCAGTTAAAACAATACTCAGAATTCAGTCAATAGAAAAACTTGCATATTCATACGAGGCTTTTTTGGTTTATTTTCCCTCCTCCTACAACAAGAATTGGTTAACATTTTCCTCCTCATCAAAATAACCCAGAGAAAAAAACCAAAGCAGTGTTCTGAATTAGCATAAAAGCAGCTTTGGCACATTTACTGATCGGTGCAGAAAGGAAACAATAAACCGCGCATAAGGGAAAAAAAACCAACCCAAACCCATGCCCACAGCTCTTTGGTGTACTTGTACCAACATCACAAACGTGCTCAAAGAGGACTGTAAAGAGGGTTAAAGTAGAAACAAACTCAGCTATATTCAAATTGGAAAGCATGAAATAATCACTGTTGAAAATTATGCTATGAAAAGAGTTCAATTAAGATTTGTGACTCACTTCAGTTTTGATTTTATCCCTTCTGCTCTAGAAAATTACAAACTGCATCTCAAGTGCCCAGTGGGGTTTGGGAAGCAATGACGAACATCCATTTCAAGACACTTTTTTGGGATTAAAACAATACTGACTCTATGAAAAAAGGGATTAAGATGCCTCAGTGAATTTCTTACATCTTGCAACGCTTGCAATTGACCTGTTTTTCTTCAGTGTAGAATGTTTTCATGTTTGTGATTTGTCTTACAGTGTTTTGAGAAAGTAATGTTATTGATTATTTTTCAGGAAGGCCATGCTGTGGGATTTTACATTTATGAAACATTTTGAGTAAAATATTTATCTTTTAAAAGAACAGCAGCATGTTTCTAACTGGTGTTAGTTACAGTAGAGTCTAGAACTGTTGAACCTCTGTATCTACACAAACTTCAACGGTGGGCGAGTGAAATAGGCAGCAACAGCTCTATGATAGTAGCATTTAGGTAATTTCTGTTGTCTTTATGGCACCTTCTTTCACGATCAGCTGACCTCAAGAGAAACTAAGATGACTCATTAAAATGTTGGTTGGAGGGAGCCCCCAACCTGCTACCTGGGCCAGGAGTTAACCTGTGGTAGCTCAAGTCAGTGTGCAAATGGCTGTTAACCACATAGGCTCAAAACCAGCCTGACCTTCAGCTCAGGGAGTCTTACCCATATCGGGGAAAGAACTTGCAAATTAAATGTATTAAGGACAAATGGGGACAGATATTAGAAGATTGTGACTTACAACTGGTGCCGCTGATTACTGATATTGCAGCTTTGTTCCCAGTCCCCACACAACAGGATACAGACGTGAGGCAGAGGCAGGCAGTGTCCTGCATTTTAGTAGCAATCCCTTAATTTTGCCAGCGGGACTCTCAGTAACCTCACAATCAACAGAAAATGCTTCAAAACTAATATCTTCTTGCACTTTGTCTACCAAAGCCAAATCACATTATAAGGGCAAGTTTTCTAAACTTTAAATGATGCTGTTGCTTGTACGCGATTGTACCTTGCACCAAATCCTGTTGGGAAAACAAAATTAGCAAGTGATTTTTTATTCCCCCCCCCCCCAACAGAAGTTTACTTTGTTTTGAACATGTAGTAGGGTTTTTTTTTAACCCATAAATATTCATTTCGTGTTGTACAGTATGTTCTGTATGTACCTGAATTTCTATTTACATTAGAATATAATGGACCACAGCTAAGAAATTTTTTGCAAGTATATGAAAATAATGATGTGGAAAAACTGAGCGCCATTTAAAAACAAGTTACATACACTGAGGAAAACTAAAAGATCTTGAAACAAGTAAACATTTACTTACATTTTCATACCTATTTATATAATTTTTGATTAGTTTTCCTAATTTAATTGACGATTAATATGGGTAGTAGGAGAAAATCCAAATCAAATTATATTTCATCTTAAATATTGCTTTATTGCTTTGTGTTCAAAGCATTACAATTTCCATTTTCTGCTTCACTATTAAGACTCTGTTCTAAGTGTGTCCTTTTCTTCCAAGAACGTGTATAAGCTCAGATACCAACTGTTATGCAGACACTGACTTTACAGTTAATAATGTAGGTAATTAATCTTTGGACAAAAGGAAGAAATTATGGATACTGATTTCAGTATTGTTTTTTTCTCTAAAACTCAAGCAGAAATGCAATCTGGTTTTCTTCAAACCATGAAAGAGGCAGTTAGCATTGTAGCCATCTTATTTATATTTTGTGTTACACCAGTGCCAATGAACCTACTCTCCTGTCACTGTGGAACCAGTAAGAGGATTAGGCCCAGTTTGTGCACAGCAATGAAGAAACCGTTTGGGGATACCACATCTAACTTGAATAAATCTATGCCACACATGTCTCTGCGATTCAGACTGATCTCATGTAAGTTGCATGGCTAAATGGCTACAAGATCTGACCCACTAACTCTAGATTTGGGGGAAAAAAAATAAAAAAATGTTGTTTCAGGCTTGTGAGAATTTGAACTGTTTGAACTCCTGACCCACCCATGTATTGGAGGAACATATCTTTTTTTTTTTCTGTATGGGGCTTGTGTATTTATAGAAGATCTGCATTTAGAAGGGGGGTGGGGGGGAAACAAACCCAAGAACAGCATCAAAGAAAGTAGAATTTTACTACCTAATGAAGCCTTAGGATCTTGAATATAAACTCTGACAGGTGTGAGAAGCTATGACATGATACTGGTTGGATGCCAGGTGACCTTTTATTTTATACTGATGTGTAAAGTTGATGTCACCTTGGAGTTAACCTCTCCATTCGATGATCTAAGCCAGACAAGTTATTTTGGCTCCATTATAGTCAACAGAGGAAGAACTTGGAGAAGGCAGTTTCATCTCACCCACATTAGAGCACAGAAAAATGTGGTCACGGCAGCAGTGAAGCAGAGGAGGAGGATACAATCCTAACAGGAAAGTGAGACGACCAGCCCCAGGAAGAACGCACAGAAAATGGTTGCATTATGATAATGGTGTTATATTGATTTTACAGCATCCTGCAAGGGAATCTTAGGACGATTTTGAGGAGAAGGTTGTCATATGTGTTCCCCCTCCAACATCAATTTTATCATTAGTTTTGAAAGCTAACGTCACGTGAAGTAGCAAACATCATCTTCTGAGCATAATGGAAATAAAAAGCACGCTGCAAAATTGATGCAGATGTAATGAAATCACTGAAGAAACTCTCTTGCGATACATCAGGACAACTTCAGAGGTGCCAGTTGGCTTATATAGGCAAGGCTAGGCACAATTTAGCTTGACTACTTCAATTTATCAGTATTAATGTGTAAAGAGCACTGTTTGTTGTGGGGATTAGTTGTTGTCTCATTTCACCTCGCATTCTGAATAATAAATGGTTATGCATGTTGCCTTCAATATAATTTGTCATATAAATTCTATATCATTTAGTTATTAAGATAACATAACATGTAACAATATTTATGTAACAGTATCCTCCCAATCACTCAACTGCTTCTAAATGCTAAGGGCCAATTAGATGATATTTGCCTCTGAGATCTGGTAATCATTTGTTGACAGATATTAAATGATTCATGTAAAGACAGTCAACTGTTTTCTCCCATGAAAGAAATATTATTTTCCTTTTCTTTTTTCTCTTTTTTAAAAATGAATGTAGTGGTTAATTAAAGCTCAAGAAGCTTACAGCACCCAACAGTTGAATTGCACTACAATTCACTTCAAAACTATAAGCACTTAATTTATAGCGCGCTTTTAAAATTAACTGCAAGCCCTACCACCAGGGTGGTATTCTTCTGCACTGGGAGATTTCTCTATCCAGCTGCTCTCTGCTGCAGCCACCTCTGCACTCTGGCCTTCCAAGCAGCATCTTCAGCAGAGGGAAGAGCTTGCAAGTCACTTACTATGGCAAATGTCTTTTAATGACACCATCTAGTGCCACATAGTGTAGCGTGTCCCTAAAAGCTCCTTAAGTTTGCTCTTTGCCCTGTGGCCAGCAGCATAGCATTCCTAAAACAGGAGTGGGGTTGGACCTGAAGAAAAAGCGTGGTGGCTCCTGTCACCAGTTCCCGTTTCAGTGCCACCGATAACAAACGTGACTCATAGAAACCCTTGGGCTTCTCTGATGAAATGCGAACAAGAACCAGCAGGGCCACGGGAGAACAGTGCTCATCTCTGCAATGCCTGCTCGGCGGGCCCGCTGCAGCTGAACGCCGTACAGTGCTCTGCAGCACTGCTTGTGACGGTCACGAGCTGTTACAAAGGCTCCCCCCGCCAGTCCAGTCTACCTATTGGTTTGCTAGGCTACAAAATTTAACCGAAGGTGGTGAGTTCCTATTTCATTAATATAAAAGGATAAAAAAAAAAAACCCAAAACTTCAACTGAGAGCAAGCTTATGAACTGCGTCCTTCATAATACAAGGCAGAGTTTTGGCCTTGCAACCTAGGCAGATTGGAGACTGAGCTGGAAATATATAAGCAAAAAATGTGTCCCTAAACCTGTTACAGTAGTTGCTTTGAAGTTTGTGTTTAGTACAAGCTCACAGGCTAATGAAGTTATCATAGTTTTGCATAAGCTTATATTACATCCAACCCAGCACAGCGTGTTAGAGCTTTCCTGCTGAACCAACGAAGAGGCATCTTGTCAGACTATCTGAATCTCCGAGTCTACTTCTGCTTTCTTTATTTTCTGACAGAGAACAGAACAGCAGCATCATGACATTTCCATCAAAATAAACCAGGCCGTCTTGTGCCAGATGCTGATAAGCTGACTTTGGGGCTGCCATTAACTTCAGTTAACAGGAGACATGAGCTGACTGTGAGCCAGCTACAGAACCTACCCGATGTCTTGCCAGACCTCCCACCAGCTTCTTGACATATGCTGTCTTTCCACTGGCAATCGCGACACAACTCCTCAATGTGGAGTGAGAAAACTACGAGCCACTGAACTCCTGCAACTCTCTGGATATGTTGTCTGACAAAGTGCATGGAACAAGTAGTACCTGATTGTTAATTACTCCTAGAGAGCATCATGTGGCATTTGCTAAGCCAGGGTGAAGAAATTGCCTTTCCAAAATGTGCATTTTCTCTCCTTTTCATAAGATGGGAAGAAATTAAAGTATATTACCAAGGCATTATGGCAAATTATGTGCTGGTGGTAAACACTGCTGTTTTGGGTGGGGGGGTTCTGGGTATTTTTTCCAAATCACTGGTACTTCAAGAATCAAAGCAGCAATGCAGGTTAGAAGATGCAAAAAAACAGGACTTTTTTGTCTTGTAGTTTGATCAGCTAGAGCCAGTCAATCGGTTCACATGCATATATATATATAGGTACGAAAGATGCACCCATGTATATGTATGCCCACTGTCCTAGATTAAATCAAGTTTTCCATTTGCTGTTTGTTGCTTTTCTCCTCTCAGATGCGACTTAGTGAACACAAGGCAATGTACAACCTCGTTGTCCTGTGTGATTTCTCCTGTGTTTAGTTTTAGCAATAGACGGTCGCTTTTCAAACATCACTACATTTATTTATTCTTCAGGTGTTTTTCACTTCTTGCTATACATACCAGAATCTGTCCTTCTCTGTTATCATGTGTCTTACTGCTTTATACTGAGGAGAAATCTTTACTAATTTAAATTAAAAAAAAAAAACAAACAACAAAAATCGGGGCCTTTGTTACAAATATAAACATACCACATTTTGTTTTCAGTTTAACCGGACACCCACAGAGAAACTGGAGGTGAACTGAACCCATCGCCAGCTTTCTGAACATGTTTTCATTGGTGCATTCAACGCGCTCTGTTTAGCCACAGCTATTTGAGATGCCTCCCACATTCACCACAGAAAGCATACTGTTAACTAACTTCTTGTTTAAATGAAGGGCTGTGCTGACAATTAAATGTAGGATCGTGCATGCTTCAGTGCCGTACCTTATTATAATCAACGTGAGTAGAAGCAGAGTGCTGAAATTACAGGTTTTAGGCTGCATCTGCATGGCATTATTATGCTTATCAAGGTGAAAATGTCGACGCTGAAGAATGTAATTGTGTACCTTAAGCTGCAGCGATAGTTAAACCGAGCTCCTGCCGCCACTAGTAATGCATCAGAGTGCTACTCTTAAGAGGCACTGTAATTCTTTGTGTAGGCAGAGCCTTCAATTCATGAATTTATGTCTTTTTTTTTTTAAGACACTGAGAGATAAGGTTTTTTCTGTTCAGGTATTAATTTGATATAGACTTTCTGATGCTTTTTTTTTTTTTTTCCTTTTCACACAGTTGCAGACCAGAATGAATCGTGTACATTGGTATATAGCTCCCCTGCCCTCCAGGAGGTCAAGTGTGAAATGAGCTGAGAGACACATTGACAGTCCATGCGTGAGCTGAAACAACTCAAGCTAGTTATCAGTAATTTGGATCTGTGATTGTAGTCTAGGTTCTTATTATATAAAATCAAATCAAATAATAAGATAATTCAGTGAGTTATCTGTTTAGTAGATTATCATTTTTGGCTGAATGTTGTCTCATACAAATTATGCATGTTGTTTTTAATGTTTAGTCATCTTCAACCTTTTGATTTGTTACTCATTTTTATTGCAAAACAAATGCAGTTTTCTTAATAAAATATATTACTTTGTTGAGTTTCATATACATGCAGTGCTTCTAAGTCATCACTTGTCAGTGATCGGTATGGCTGGGTGTGTACTGCTCCTCTTTACACAAAGAGAGAGGGAACGTTTTTCCCCTCCAGCCACGCAGCGCTGCACCCCTAACACTGGGTCAGCACATTTGCCAAAATCCATCCCTGTGCTGGCACCTTAGGATTTGTCAAGGAATAACACTGGGAATTCTGTCAGTGTGTCTGCTCACCCCGCAGTGGATTTTTAGCAAAAACCATAGGTATGATAGGTCAGGATCACAAACAATCTCAGCTACACAGAGAGACAATACATTTCACTTGCCTTTGTTTAAACATTTGGTAACCTAATTGAAAGAGCAGACCACTTGTACTTTTGAGAAGCTTCTGTGAAGTGTGGCAGTGAGGGAGGACGACTGCTACATAGAAGCACAGGCAGAGCTCAGGAGACACAATGCTTGGCTGGACATCAGGTGCTCACCAAGCTGCTCTATCACCCACCCCACCACCACTATTTATTTTTTCCTAGTTTTTGTTAAGCTGACCCTTTGGGATGGAATAGCCCTTTGGTCAGTTGGGTGAGCTGTTCCACTTGTGTCCCTTCCCAAGATCTTGTCCACCCCACCCCACTGCGGGTGGGTGTTGGAAAAGCAGCTCTGTGCGAGCCCCGCTCAGCAGCAGCCGCCACAACACGGCTGTGTTATCAGCACCTTTCCAGCTCTCAGTGCAAACACAGCACTGTGAGGGCTGCTATGGGGAGGGTACCTACAGCTCAGCCAGGCCCGAGATAATGCTTCTAGCTATACTATATCATTTGTGGATGTGAAGAAATCACTTAGACCACTCGAAATAATTTAGAACAGAACTTTTGCTGTGGAAGCACTGAACATTCGCATGCCTTTCAGTTGCCAAGAGCCAGAGTTCTGCTGATTTGTATACAAATAGAGCATAATGAAAGAATTAATGCACGGTTTCAATCCTATGGCTATCTCTGACTGGCCTTTGAGGTCACAGGGATGAGAGAAGGACTCCTTACCGCTGTATGGGAAAGCTGCTGAAGTCCATCAGTGGTCACTGAGTCTTTCATAGTGCAATACTGAGATGTGGACTTACAGAGATTCCAGGTGATGGCATGTTCATTCTGCAGAGAGAAAAGACAACTTAGAAGGCTAAGCAAGAGGGTTAGCTTTCTACTAAATGCTATAGCATTAAAATTCATTAAAACCATTTCACAGAAAGGGTGCCTTATGGGACTGGGAGGCTTGGAACGGTAATAGATCAGAGAGTCAGTTGGCTTCTTACTAATAAATACAAAAGTTGCAGGAGTGAAGTTTGTTTCTAGCCTTACTTGCATCAATATCAATCTAGAATAGCTCCATGAAACTGATGAAGTAAAACTAATATGAATCACTATTTTAAAATGAGACAGTCGGCCGCTTGTTACATATTGCTGTCAGCACTGCAGATCTCCACTGGTTTTATTAGTTATATATCAAGATCAGACATTTAAATCATCCTAAAAAAATCAAACCTCCTGTTGCAATGACAGGTAAGTCTGTTCTATTACATACATTGAAATATATGTGAGAGTCCATTATCGATTCTGCAGAGCCTGCATTTCTGTCTTTTTGTCCCTTACAGCCCACGCAGAGTTCTCTAGGCAGGCCAATGTTCCTGTGCAGGCAAATCTTTTAACTGCTCTCCAGGAGCAATAAGCCCTTTAAGATAGAAACAGACTGATTCAGGCTGGGAGGAACTTTAGAGACAACCTAGTCCACCCGTCTTCCCGCTGAAGCCTGGGCACCATGGCTTCTGAAGACCTCCAGATGGCTTCTGACGACCTCTGATGACAGAGACTTTGTCACTTCTCCACACAACCTCTCCCTGCTGGTGGAGCAGAGGGTGAAGAAGCTCAATGTCATGTAGCTGGAGTGGAAGTTTGTGCTATCAATGCCTGCAAGTCAAGTGGGAAGGAGGAGAGTGAGGGGAATAGGCTGTGACATGACATTGCTTTGAAGCTCCTATCAAGTGCAAATAAGGCTCATGCTAAATAAGTCCCTGCTCGGGAGCTGTCTATTTTTATTTGTAGTTTTTAGCTTGCAACCAAAAAAAAAATCTGATTTTTGGTTCAACTCTTGCAGCATTCAGCAAAGCATCAAAAATGACACTTTACTTCTGGTTCAAGAAAAACAATGCTCTGCATGATTATCAATTCAGCTTCATGTTTGGTTTGATTACAGAAGCTATGATTTTAAAATATTAAGCATATCTCTGCCAAAGGAGCAGATCTCATAATTTTTTATCTAAACCTGACATTTTCCTAGTGCATGCAACAACCCCCCCCCGTTTCTCTTTCGATAATAAACTGCTGACAAGCCACGTTTGATTGTCTTGTGAAGTCAAGGAGATCAAATACATACAGAGGATGAACAAAAAGGAAGAAAGAATGACCTTAAGGAAAAAAAAAAACAACCTGTTGCCGAACACGGATTCACTTGTAGTGCTGGAAAGAGTTGTCATCACTGTGAAAATCATTTCAGAGGCCTTCTGACATAGGGAGGGGGCGGGACCCCCAGAACCCACCCAGGGGCTCTTTTGGAGGCCGTCGCTCACCCACCTCAGGTGTGACCTGGACAGGAAAAAAAAAAAAAAAAACAGAGGAAAGAGAATCAATGAAATGGAAGTAGATAGAATGAAAGTAAAAGTTTTCTTGAGATAGAGAACAGGAAAAAGAGGTGAATAGGCTTGAATTAATCACCCGAGTCAGAAAAACTCAGGTTCATTTAGCACAGTGCTCTCTATTCTAATAAAGCAATTGCCTTATATGGATATTAAATGAAATACTCAGAAAGCTTACAAAGAAAACTCTGTAGCCTCGGAGACAAAACATTTATCTTGAACATGGAGGAAAAGAAACCTTTAGAAGTTAATGGTCGTGCCTCTCCATCTGCACCAGTACCTCTTGAGTAAGAGCCTTCTCATTTTACCATGAGTTAATATACGTATTTAAAAATATACCCACATGAAACACACAGTGAAACCTCATGTTTCCAAGCTGGCCAGTGCAATAATTAATTTTAATATGAACAAAACTACGACTCATGCTTGACTTGAGCTTAATTTCAAACAAAAACTCTCTGGCACAGCGAGAGGACTGTAACTTCCCAGCTGCAGGCTTGACCCAGTTGACAGGTAAATCAGGTTTGTTCCACCAAGGTTACCTGTTCTAGGGCTGAGTTTTCTGTTCGGTATTCAGGCTCACAAAAACCACCCTTTGAAGATGTGGAGTTGTCTTGCACTCACTAGATCTTAAGCTTCCTTTAAACTGTGCTGAAGTTTAGGTAAAAAAATTCTAATCACCAAAGAAATCCTTTAAGCATTGATGATTTGAGCCGTTAGTTCACCTTGTAAAATCAGCAATGGAGAATTAAAACTCTTGTCCAGTTGTGCATAAAACTTTGGCTATGCATACAGGACTCAGTGTGGCAATAAAAGGAATCAAATAATGGGCTTCTACCTATTCTTGTATCAGTCACTGTAAAAAAACTCTAGTGCTAATTTACTTCAGCTTACATTTAATCCATTACTGATAGAGGAAAGCAAAGTCAGAAAACAAAACATTTTATTATTCATAAGTTTCTTATTATAATAGAATAATCCAGCCAGAAATAGTCAGAGATAGTAAATATTTGCAAGTTTGGATAATATGCTTGCCAACATAATTGGCAGAACTGATCTTGCCGAGTATTCACTTCACAGTTCAAAATTATCCCGTCTCATAGACAAGTTTCATAGAGACAGACCCTGCTCCTTTTCAGTTTTGTACCGATGAGTAGCTGATATAAAATACGATTTCACTCACTGCAGGTTAATTTAAAATTTCCTAGAAAAGAAGGCAAGGTTTTAACTGGAAAAAAACTCCACCACATTTCTTTTCAATCCTTTTCTCTGAAGTATGCTTATTTGTCACATAGCCTCAATAAATAAGATAGTAGCATTATATTGTTAGCATCTTAACACACATTTTATTTTCTTACAACCCCCTAGTGTAGAAATGCCAACATTTGTTTAGCATACTTGGTATCTGATCTAAGAGGAATTCTACAATCATTTTACCAGGTGTGAATCTAACAGGTTGTAATTTCACAGCTCATTCTTTATCTTATGCTGCCCTTTGCAGCTCTGTAAAGCATTAAAACCTGAAGTGAACGCCAGCGCATCAGGTTTTCTGTAGGCACTGCAAGTCACATAGATACAAAAGACAGACGCTTTAGTCCGGTCAAATGTCTTATGAACTATTGTGTTTGTTTATCAAAACACCTGCCCAGTAATGGCAGAGAAGTGCGAGTGATGATGAAACAGAGGTTGCAGGGTTATTGTGTTTGCCAAGGGCTATTTCGTTGTGCTCCAGCTACTCAACTTTGTTGCATTATGAGAGATCGGTTGAATTAACGAAGATTATACTCCACGGAATAGTAAAGTAAAAACTCAGGAATCAGCAGTGAGGACTTCAATTTAAACCATGACACTGCTGACAGGTCAGCAATTCTGAACTCTATTCATTTGGGAAATTATTCTGCCTCAATTTGGCTGAGCTCCCCAGAGAGCTGGTATTAGAGCAGGAGGACTTGCACGTGTAGTGCAGTGAGAAGCATTCTAGCAAGCTTCCTTTGGTGGTGACACTCTAAAGCACGAGAATGATTGTAGTCAAAATAGCCAAATATTCCATTTCCAAAGCCAGAACAACTGTGGGGTAGCCCTTATTTGACCGAAGTGAAAGCTTTACAAACATTTTAAAAATACTAGTATGATGAAATAATACTTTTCACTTTTTTGAGGACCTTCTAAACAATGTATGACTCAGCTTGGTATTAAAACCTGTTTATACTCCATACCAAACTTCCAGAAGCAAGGTGCAAGGAGCATCTTGCTTACCCTTCAGTATGAGCTTCAACTAATCCATTTAACCACCCAGTGAACTAAAGCAGGAGCAGGTCATAAGCCAGTTACAGCAGATGGTAGATGTTTTAGGAAATGCTGTCTCCCAGCTGAGGTGCTGTGACTGATCGTGTGAGGGGGGTTTACACCTTCATAGCCATGCAGCAAGATGTTGTTTATGTAGTCGCACAAGACTTCTGCTCCAGTTGCTCACTTTTGTCACTTTCTGAAGATTGCTGACTACGTTAAGCATGTGTTAAGATACTTCAGATGTGGACAGAAACTATACCATTGTGATACTGTATTTTTATGGCTTCCTAACACCATTCCTAATCCTGAGATTTTTATGATCATCCTAAAGTGACTTAATGGTGGATATCTGCTTAGAATCTTGCTTTCTCCCCTCTCCTGTCCCCAGGTACATTTTGCCACCCCTATGCTTTGCCAGCACCAGTAGTCATGTTTCTTTACCTTAAACTCAATCAGGAACATGCTCCTATTTTATATATTTTTTTTCCCCCCACATAATTCCACTGGTGCAGCACTAGGGTACAGAGAGGGATGAAGCACCAAGTGACAGTGGATGGGACTGCCCCGTTGTACATCAGCCTGCATTTTTGACCATGGTCACACTGCAGCCCAGGACTCCAGAAGTGAAGCTACTACCTCTAAAATGATCTGTGCTAGACTGGCAAAGAAATAAAATTTTTATAGTGCAAAAAGCTTAGAATTTCATTTCAAAGTATAATTAACTAAGCAATTCACAACAACTGTTTTGTTTTTCTGTACTCACCACTCAGTAATTAGCACTTTAAAAAACAATAACGGTTCCTTAATGTGAGCTCCTGACAGCAAAAGTGCAGGGGAACGAACATACAGAATTGTCATCAGGCTTGGTGATTTTCCTGGCAGAACAGATAGCATGCACTTAGATGATCATGAAGGTGAGCTGCAAAGAAGCCTAGAAATACAGCAGAACAAGTATAACCTGGAAAGAGCTTAAAACATTGCACCACGAATGAGATTTACCAGAGAAGGACTAATTAGCAGATGGAAGTAAATAACACACTAAATGAAGAGAGAGAAAGTAGCATTAAGGAAAGCAGGAAAAAACAAAAGAAGGAGGAAGATGTGATAATATGAATGGAAGTCAACAAAATAAAGGAAGTGAAGGGAAATGCCAAAGTGAGAAGCAGGAAAAAACCCAACTGATGGGTTGCAACTCCATGGTATCATGTAATGGAATAAAAATGGAAAGAAAAAGGGATTTTTGAAGTCTGATATTAAAGGCAGTCCATAAATTTACGTTTTTATATGAGATGCAAATGATTGCTTAAGCCTAGTTTTCTAGAGGATGTTGCTTTGTGAAATCCAATTTCCTTTGTAATTCTGACTTTTTTTTTTTTTTTAAACTATTTTGGCTTTCTATAATAGTATTTACATATTATTTAAATATTTCTCATGTGTATCTAAAAGCAACCAGAAGAGATAATAAAAACTCCTTAAATTTTCTGACATTTTACAGTGCGCATAATGCAGAGTCGTTATAGAATGCAGCTAAGTTTCCTTGGCATATTGCTGAAATCCGAATAAAATGTGTTTTTTATTTATAGTGGGACATTAGGACCTGATGTGGTAGGTTTAAAGTGGCATATTAGAAAATCTTTCAGCCTGCAGACAATTAGAGCTATTGGGGGGTCACTGTAGGTTAACAATTTATTCCTGAGATGAATGGGAGTTTTGTCATTGATTTAACAGGATCAGTAAAGTACATTCTGCTTTTTCGTAGGTTTTTAGTAGTTCTTCTGAACAGCACATTGAATTCTCAGAACTCTCAGTCTTATTGGGACGCTGGCTGGAACTGTAAAGCTAAGAAACAGGTATGCTTAGACTGTGAGCTGGGATTTCTGTACCCAGAGGTAATGTCTTCATATGGATGACAGCAATCTGGTGATGACTGAGGTTTCTCCACATCTTTTATCTACTATAAACACACAGGTGAATGGCGTGAAAGAAAGTAAATCAGAAAACATCAAATTCCTTCAGGCACAGGTACTAGCAGTACATTCTGCATTTCCACTGCCAACCAAGGAATCAAATGCATCTAAGTCACTTCAAATAGCCCGTGTGCAATGGCATCCATTTCCAAGACATCCATGAGGGTAAGCAAATGTACACAACATTCATTAAATAGCTTTAAGCCATATAGTAATTTGTAGAAGTTTACTATTTTATAAATCATAAAAAACATCTATTAGTTTGGGAAAACTAAGCCTTAGTTCATTGTCATTTATAAGCACTATGGAATAAGCATAATAAGCATAGCATTATGGAATTCTGTATTTGCAGAACTGATTAACAGGATGAGAGGAGCTCTGCAGACACAAGGTAAAGGGATACCACAGAACATGAGAGGTGACCTGCAGGGTTAGCTGGTAGAACGGGTACACAGCACTAATGCTTACTCAGAAAGTGCAGAATTGTGCACTTAAAAGTTCACGCAGGGAATTGATATGGAATAACTAACATGTAGCACTTCCTCACTTGCTTCATTGTCACTTCAGAGATAAGCCCTAAGGCTAAGCAGATAAATGTATCTTCACTGTGGCTGAATTTTCTACCGAGGGTAAAGTGTCCCAAAAGTATACGTTAAACATGAACAAATGATTTGCTGAATGGGAATGGACTAGAACAAGACACTTCAGAGTGGTTAAGTGTTTTGCTGAAATAGGAGCTTTAATAGAAAAGACAGATAAAAATCTGATTGATTCATGAATGTAAGCACACTGATGGCCTCAGGGTGTGTGTTTTACCTGACCCATGTCTAAGATGGATGGGGGCTGTCCCTAGAGCCTCCTCTAAAGAAAAGTGCTTTCCTGCATGGACTCATTGGCAGTCAAGCTCGATGCAGAGTTGAAGGACCCACAGATTTTGGCATGTGTCTTTTTGGTGTTAGCAATACCTGTGTGTGTGTGTGTACACAGACATATATATCTATATATACACACACATATATATCGATATATAATGGAGTATGGCCTGCCTTGGCAAGCCCATGTCAAGTCTCCATATCATCTCCTACCTGTGGTTAAAACCCGTAACACCATTAATATACTGGTTTTTGTCTGGGTAGCCTGATCTGACTGTTCCAACCATTGTCCCTTTCGCCTAATAAGGAATTTCTGCTTTGGTCTCAACCGTAATATTAAGTGATGATCCTAGTGTTGTGAAATAAACACTGGGGTGTATATGTCTTCAGTATCCACCTGGCATCTGATACAGATTAAATAGAAGTAGAAACTAAATGTGATATTCAAAACTGATAGCACCAGTTTTGCATTTTTCTAACACTGAAAGTGAAGACGCAGTTGAGATGAGTGTGTGTTTCCTTAAAAGGGATGGAAAGGAAAGTGATTCTGGGTCTGTTTGCACTTATATATATTCAGGATGGTGTGAATGCATAGAAGCAGCTCCCAGCTTTCCTTCTCCTTTTCAAGTATGTCCCTTAGGGGTTAAAGAACGTTTGTAATGTTAATCGCTCTGCTTAGAGTGGTCCTTAAAATTTGTTCATCACCAGTTACCACTGTATAAAAGCAATTTATCTGCTCCTCATCTCCAGTGAAGCATACAATAGCTGAAAAAGTTCTTTAGCTTTATGCACCAGTGCCTGGCTAGGCTAGGACTGCCCCACAGGCACTGATTTGCAAATGACAGCTCATAGAAAACCTTTCACAGCCGACCTGATGAAAGGTAGTCTGATTTTGCAAAGTGCTCAACACCATTATATTTAGATGCAAAGATGAAATCTTTACCAGTCTGAAAGTGACTTCAGACATCCATAACGGAAGAGCTGTTTTTTCAATTCATACCAGTAAAGAGAAAATGTCAACTGAGCAGTGGCAATGTTTTTCAAACTGATTTGCAATTTTCTACGATATCAATATTTGCTATGTTAAATAACAATACTACTTTTTAAGATCAAGCCAGTCTTTTATTGTTGTTAAGTAAAAAAATACCAAACAAACCACAACAAAATGGTTGTTTAGAATGGTTATTTCTACTTAACGTATTTTGTAGATCTGTTGGTTTTGTTTACTACACATTTTGAGTCCCTTACTCTGAGCTTCTTCCAAGAGAATGACAAAGCAATCATTCTGCTTTGAAAACCACGTCTGCTTTTCAAAAATAACATTAGACTTGCTTATTGTTTCCTTGTTAAGAGTCTGGGAGATAAACTTCACCTTTTCTTGTGCACGTTGTAAGCACAATGAATGTAGGGACGTGGAAGTAGGGGAGGCTTGGAGGTAGGTCCCACCTCATAGAGGCAGGCAAGTCCTCCCCCCACCTCCCCCTCCTCCCCCTTTGCCCTCACTTAGAGGGTATAGACCTCTTGAATTTGATGTTCTGTCTGATGAGGATCCAAATGATGTCATAGAAGGAAGTCTGCCTGGGTCGGAGGAGCGACCCAAGGCAAGATGGCCTTGTCATGTGACAACCTCTTCTATCAAGAAGACAAGCAGAGTAGTTGTCACTGGTGACTCCCTCCTCAGAGGAATGGAGGGCCCTATCTGTCAGCCGGACCCAAACAACAGGGAGGTGTGCTGCCTCCCTGGCACCCAGTAAGAGACTTTACAAACAGGATCCCCAGCCTACTACACCCCTCTGATTACTGCCCATTGCTGATCGTTCCGATGGGTAGTGAGGAAATTGTGACAAAAAATCTGAGGGGAATCAAGAATGATTTTAGGGCTCTGGGGAGACTAATTCAGGACTCAGGAGCCCAAGTAATCTTCTCGTCTATCTTGCCAGGCCCAGGAAATAATAATGGAAAAATAATGGAGATAAAGCTTTGGGGGGGGGGTCGCACCAGTGTTGGAGGCGATATCTGTACCTCGAATTAAGTGCATATATGCCAATGCTCGTAGCTTAGGAAATAAACAGGGGGAGTTAGAGGCTACTGCACACTGGGGAAACCATGATACTATTGCTATCAAAGAAATGTGGTGGGATGATTCGCATGGTTGGAGTGTCAGAATAGATGGCTACAGGCTCTTTAGCAGGGATAGACAAGGTAAGAGAGGTGGAGGGGTAGCGTTATATATCAAGGAATGCCTCAATTCTCATGAGTTCAATGTTGGACATACCCACATGGAATGTTTATGGATAAGGTTAAAGGGGAAGGCCAATGAGGCTGATATCCTGGTGGAAGTCTGCTACAGGCCACCTGATCAGGATAAAGAAACTGATGAGGCATTCTTTCAACAACTTGGAGATGTCTCATGTTCACTAGCCCGTGTTCTCGTGGGGGATTTCAACTTAGCAGATGTCTGCTGGAAGTACAACACAGCAGAAAGGGGGCAGTCCAGGAGGTTTCTGGAATGTGTGGATGATAACTTCCTGTTGCAGCTGGTAAGTGAACCTACCAGGGGTAGTGCCCCACTAGACCTGCTGTTTACACA
The DNA here is from genome assembly GCA_027560015.1 of Chloroceryle amazona. Lineage (NCBI taxonomy): Eukaryota > Metazoa > Chordata > Aves > Coraciiformes > Cerylidae > Chloroceryle > Chloroceryle amazona. Next base: position 95,620 of record JANHFX010026984.1, on the reverse strand, counting down.
TAGGGAAGAGCTGGTAGAAGATGTGCTGGTTGGAGGTCATCTGAGCCACAGCGACCATGGTATGATAGAATTTTCAATATGTGGTGAAGCTGGGAGGACCATCAGCAAAACCTCTACCTTAGACTTCCGGAGGGCTGACTTTGGACTGTTCAGGATGCTGGTGCAGAGAATTCCTTGGGAAGCAGCCCTCCTAAATAAAGGGGCCCGGGAAGGCTGGGCTTACTT
>JANHFX010026984.1:0-95295 GCA_027560015.1 Chloroceryle amazona | reverse complement strand
GATCAGGGGTTGGACTCGATGATCTTGGAGGTCTTTTCCAACCCAATCTATTCTATGATTCTATGATTCTATGATTATGTTGAGGATTAAAGACAAGATGCAGAAAGTTCTCAGCCTTCTCATGAGTTTTAAAGTCTAGAAAAGATTGAAAGAATATTCATTAGTAGACAATGATTCCATTTTCTTCTTGCAGCTAGGACTTACTCCATTTGAAGGAGAATATTTGTCCTGGCCAAAAGCTAGTTGAAATCTACAGAAAGCAGCTATGTTGTCAGGATGCCCAAGCATGTTCCTCTCACACTGGGAGCATTTGCATTCACTTTTATCTCAGTGAGGGACAATGTTACAGCATCTTACTTGTGTCCTGTTCATCATTATGAAGTTAGCTCTATCAAAGCATGAGAAAACTACTGGAAAACCTTTATGGCGGTAATGAGATAAAAACAGGTTTGTGATGCTTATCCTTCTGTGAGGAGGAGAGGCTAAGAAGAAACAGGAAGGAGTCCTTTTAATATATAGCTGTTTTTTGTACCCAGATGTCAATCAGAGCTATAGCAACTTGAAATGAAATATAAATTTTCCCATATATGGGCATTATGAATGTGCACTGCTGTGGAAGCAAAAGCCAGCAAGATCAAATGTGTAAGTCTCTAAAAGGTGGGAAAGGCTTCCAGGATTCAGCTCAAGGAAAGGGCATCGAAACTGTGGAATTCAGCATAACTCTAGGGGTCAGATAGGCTCAATAGAAAACAAATAATAATTACATTACACAGCCTTTCTTTTAATGGGTTGTATGTAGTAAATAATCCCTACAGAAAATAAAGGAACTCCTAGAATTTGCCCCCTTTTTTTTTCACCACCACATGTATTTTTACCACTCAAATTTGCATAGTCTCTGAAGTATACAGTAAATGAGATCCCAAGTGATGGAGTGGAAAGCAATATTTACTATTAGTGCATAAACCAGCTTACAACTTCCTTCTCTAGTAACAAGGTGGAAATCACTATGGACCAAAGGCATTGCCTTTGTCAACACCAATGCTTGTAGCTCATACTGCAGCATATAATGCTGTTCTTTGCCAGTCAGGATATGACACGTGCTTGTCATTTTGGGAATTGGGAAGTCCTAGGATTCATCCTTGTTGCAAGCAAATAGGCCTCAGGGTTGTGTCTTTCACAGACAGACACATTCCTCTCCCCCCTACCTTTAAGAACTTTTCTGTCTGGTCCAACTGATTGAGCTACCTGGCTAGGTTCTAACACCAAACTTTGTTTACCCACCAGCCCTGAATATGCTTGCTAAAAACTGTAACTCTGTGTTTGGAAGCCGGACAGAATTTTTACCTGTATAAATCCAACACTCCTGCCAACCACTCCACTAAGAGCAATATAGTCTTCATTTGACTTCTGCTTTTGGACATGTCCCCGCGATGATGGACAGTCATGATAGGTAGAGGAGTCAAAGAGTATTTGCAACAGAAATCAAGCTTCATTTCTGTTCCATGTTTATTAAGGATTGTTTAGGATAGCTTGCAAGAGGCAAGAGAATACAGTAATCACTTGAGCCACGGTGTCAACTATGCAAGTCATTTTTCTGTTGCACATGGAATTTTGCTATTGTTTCTAAGGGGGAAAAAGAAGATAGTATTTAAATTCAGGTGTATATATAGTCTCAGAAAAGCATGGACCTCACTGTGAGCTGAAGGATCAGACAAAGAGCAACCAGCCGTGGTGCCTTGGACCCTGTATCCTGGAGGTGACTGAATGATCAAGGCCGAAAGTAGCATAAACAGTGATGAGATATCAGATCAGTTCAAAAGGGGACCATCTCATGTGTCTGAAGACCTGTTCTTCCACATCTGTTCTTTCACTGTGGTCATAAAAAAAAAAAAACAGCTTTTCTTCTACTGTATTGTAAGTAGCTATAAAGTGAGTTATTTTATAGTATATTTTCAGTATTTACAAAGATTTATGATTTAAACTTACAATGCCAAATTTAGAAAGGCCGAAGTAGTTGAGCTGAGGTGTTTTTGTCACAGGTAGCTAGTTGATCATACAGCCAAACAATTTAGGTTTTGTCCATCACTGTATCAGCCTCCAAATATAAATGATATATGAAATCTTTATATTCAACATGAAATCATTGTTGTATCGTCAGTAATAGCTGTTGTGAAACAGTTCTCCTGTTCCAAGGATTAATTTACAAGGATTAACAGCTCAGCAGCTGCAACTTCAGTGATCACATCACCTCTAGAGAGAAGATAGAGAAGATTCAGTTATACAAAGCATATTCTGTGAAGTTGACATCAGCACTTTCCAGGGCTGTGGAAAGGAAGTCTTAAAACATATTTCATCAAGCTCTTTACATTTTTTTTTTCTTTTATAAACCCCTTTCCTTATGAAATAGAGAAAGATTGAGCAGTACTCCAGAATTCAGGATACCTGAGTTCAAGCTGTATATAATTCCCTGCTCTGACTTACTGAGCAGTGTGTCTGTGATCCAGTGTCTTATTCGGAGAACTGTGGAATGGTGGTAGCTCCCTGCAGACACAAAGGAGTGCTGCCTTACTACTGCATCCATGTTGATCAAAGTCTTCATAAGGAACAAAGATGCCTTATTGGCTGAAGTGAAGCCAGTGGCACATCTGTGCTGTGTGTGTAAATGAGCTACCTGGGACCCTGCTTGTGGTCAAGCGGAACCGTCAGCTCTGTGTGGAAGGAAGGTTTTACAGCTCACAGTGCATTTCACAAAATAACAGTGATTGCTACTGGCACCTCAAGTACCTTTCTTAAGGATGCCTGTGTAAGTCAGTGACTTAACAGGGTTGAACAGGTTAGAACCTGACTGGTTAATCAGAGAAACAAAAAATAAAAATCATAGGTTTAGTCACTTCAGTGATATCCCCAAATAAGGCAGAAGAATATTCAAGTTTGAATGGACCAGCAGGATAGGTCTGAGAATGTCAAGTCAGTTTTGGGGTATTACAGCAGCTATTCAGTCCAAACACAGATTTAGCTCTAAACCATCCTAGACTACTCCCATTAATGACCTGTTTCCACTTAAGTGCAGGCAGGCCATCTCAAGTGGTTAGAGATTAGTGTCTATCTTTTCCAAAATTCAAGGTATTCCTTCAGTAATTTTTTTTACAGCAAAGTCCTAGACTGAATTTTCCTTCAGCCAGGTTCAGGGATATTCATTAGTCTTTAGTTATAGTGAGTCAGGGATTTTACCTGCAGAGCCTTCTGTATAGGGGAGTCAAAGAAAAAGCAGGTAAAGTCTTACTGCTGAGCTTACTTAAGCCTATTTGCTTTTAAGGTAAAATCAAGAGTGACAGTAATTTCCATGACTGTTCTTAAAATTTGAGCTGTAACCAGAAGGGAGGCTGAACAGAACAATGTGTCCTTTCCTTCAGCCTTCAATTAGCATTATCTTTGATCAGCTCTTTCTTCACTGTAAGAATAGTTTGTTTTGATTTTGGGGTGGTTTTGTTTGTTTGTTTTCCTTTAAGGGTGGATGCTTGTGCCTATATAGTATAGATGCATACTGCATGAGCTGAAAAATATTTTTCTTAGTTTTCAGTATCCAGATTTCTCTTAATCTATGAAAATGGACTGTTTCTGCAATCTTGAACAGTCTTTTAAGTGTATTGACTTCAGCTCTTTTCATCTGTCAGTGCAGTGTCGGCAAGGGAAGGGTGCCTCCTGTAAGCACTCCCCACCTTAACTTATTAGCAATCCCCTGCCATGCTTCTCAGAAGTCCTAAAAAGCTTCCCAGTAAACTGTGGTGCAGCCCAGAGGAGAGCAGTGCTCCTCAGTGCAGTATCTTAGTGCAGAGGTGGGGTAGTCAGTCTCCAGGCTCATACACTGCTTTCCCTTCCAACGCTTGATAGAAGCACCACAGTTGCATGGTGATTTTTTTCAGAAATGGAATCATATGTAAATGAGATGTGTCAGCTATGAATCTGCATAGATGCTGATTCAGTGAATGATTTCAGATGCTGTTTGAAGACAAAACACGAAGCTGAACTGAAAGACAAATGCTTTTGCAGACATATTCTGTTTATCAGGACACAAAATAAAGACAGTATTATCCCACAGGTTCTCCAGTTGTACTCTTTACTGTTTGTCTTGTCCACGCACAAGACTTAAGTCACAGTGCACAGCCATGCAATAACCCCCAGTCATGAAGTGACACTTGTAGTTCTTCAAGTTCAGCATGCTGAAAATCTTTTTGCACACTTGTGAATAGCCATTACTGAAGTCTTTACACTGCTCCAAAGACAAAATATAAAAGGGGTACTTTACTGACTGGAAAAAGAGTGACTTAAACTAGTTGAAGTGTAGTGGCCATCTGTGCTACAGTTAACATTATGTGGTTTATAGGCTTTTTAAGCATTTGCATGTCTAAAGACTACTTAGAAGTATTATTTCTTTTAAGACTCTTGGTTTTGTCCAAGCCCATGATAAATTCTGGCTACTTTTCTGCTGCAATCATGCAGCCAAAACATATATTTTCTTACTGCCTCCTCCCAGATTCTATTCTGTATTTAGAAGCTAGCAGTGATGGTTTTGGACTTGCAATTATGATATTAAGCTAAGTGTAAAATATTTTCCTTGGCATAATCTAGAATAGAAATAGCTTTAACATCAGTTTCAGGTTCCTTTATTCCCCTAGGGAATGCTAGTTCTCTTTCAGAGTTAGTCTCAGAACTAAGATCATCGCAAGATCACCCTTGCCCCAGCACCCCCTTTCCAAGAAGCACAAGCAAAGCAGGGGCAAGAACTCTGCTCTGCCCCGCAAGGCTTCAGACACGCAACACAGAGTCATTGCTCTGTGCAGATGTTCCCACACATTCCCTCCAATCTGCAGAGATGCAACAGTTCACCATGACATTGGTCTCTCTCCAGCACTAGCATTGTCTCCAACCAAAGTTTGCATTTCTGTTCACACAGTTTTTCACTGTTCCATTTCTGTGACTCACACTGTCCCCTGGGCCCGGGCTTGAAACTTAAGGGCTACTGATTTTCACCTTCTCTCTGTAACACCAAACACAGGAATGTTGCCACCTAGTCCAGTTTTTAAACTCTGACCCTCTGTGCAAGAGAGCAGTGAGGCCTCCCTCTAAGCAATGAAGCTAGAGTCCAAGTGATTGCTTTCCTAGCAGACACTGATTAAGGAATGACAAGCTCAGATTAGATTTTGAAGTGAGTTATTTCAAAATCGCCTATTTTTGTTTAAAAAATACTATGCATCATCAATCCAGTTTCTTCAGTGTAGCATATACCAAGCAAATACATGCATTTGCCTATTCAAGCTTTCCAGTTCTTCCCAGGAGCATTCCTGAACAGGGTCCTGCAACAACTGCTAGGCTACTAAGATGCTTCTGAGATGCCCCAACACAAAGAGTCACAAATACCTCCCTTCCTTCTGCAAGAGCAGGCAGCCATGCTGACTGCAGTATCAGCTGAGACAACAGTCAGCGGCAGCGTGTGCACGGACAGAGGAGTCACAGCCCAGGCCACTTTGCTCACTGTGTTTGGTGACCGCACGCTAAGCCCTCCCTCACACGCCATCGCTGTCTTGTAGCCTGACCCCAATCCTTACAAAAGGGTTAAAATCATCCCCTGGGAAAGCAGCACTTTGAGAGCCTTGCTCAGAGCGCATTTACTACAGCAAAGCCTCTCTCCTAGCAGCTGGCTGTAGATACAGGAGCAGGAGTCATCACCACAAACCCGCCGAGGAGCCTCAGACACCGTTCACGCGGACTGTCTCAGGCCTTGTACGGAAAAGCTGCTATTGTTAGTGCCACTCAGGAAATATTCTAGGGAGTGTGTAATTGTTTATGCTCAGATTCTTTTATCAATGCTTAATTAACTGCAGTTACAACACATGTTCACCATTAATATTTTAAATTACTGAGATGCTTTTTAAATCTACTCTGTCGGCCTTCTTAGAAACTTCCACCAAATGTTCTAAAAGTGAAAGGATGCAGTCCTGTGCTTGCAGTACTAGCCCCTTCTTGCTTAAGGGTCTACAAGCATGATCTTATATGGCTTCTACATTTCGTGCCCATGACAGTACAGAATGGACCATTTCTAAAAGCAGTCTGATGCTGATTTAATTTTCTTCCTTTGTAAGCAGATCTGGGTATTTCTAAAACACTGTTTTACCCAGCTACAACAAAAGCTGTTGTCATCCAGCCATGCAGCAGAGAGTGGTTACTTTGGCCACATCTTCCAAATACACTGTTTAATCAGTCATTTCATCCCACAGAAGCCACAATGAGAAACATTTTGCTTCTAAAATCCAAAGACCACTTCTAAAAGTCTAGAAATTTCCCCCCAGTTGGCTTCTTCAGCTGGATTCCCTCTGCTGAGGAAATGGAGCAGCAGCTTCTTTACCTTTTATATAGGAACATACCTAGCCTAAATGCGCTACTGAAAGTCTAGTTTTCCTTTTTCAGAGACCTGGAAGAACTGCAAATCAAATTAATTTTACAGTGCCTGGCTTTTGTTGAAAAACTAGCAAAAAAAAATAAAATCCTCTTTTTGAACATTACTTTACAGTCTTGCAAGAAGATTCATTATTTGGGTCACAAGGCTTGAAGTTGATCATTCTCAGGCTGTGCTGTAGACAGTCTGGCGATGAAGTACGCCTAGTCATTAAAGATTTCATATTTGTGGTTTTGCAGGATTTTAAAGGAGTTATTCTGACAGTTTAAGAGGACTTTAACTAGTCTCGTTCCCATTCACCTCTTGCAAATATTGACAAATTAAGATTACAATGAATACATTCCTTCTGTAAATGATTGCACTTAGGGTTTATCAAATCTGGAAACATAATTTCACTAACATCGAGAAGACTGCATAGTTTTTTTCTGGAGCAGTTGTGCATTTCTTAGTCTAATCTTTGTGGCTTTATGCTTATATATCAAAGTCTCTCCCTTTCCTTCCTGTCGAACTTCTCTCCTTGCAAGTATCATGTTGTACATGGTTCTGCTCCCAACATCCTTTCAATGCAACCCCTATTGGGATAAGAGTTACCCACTGGAGGAAACAAATTTTTATCGTAATGGCATCTGAATGTCTGTGGGTAGTTGATTATAAATCATGCCTCAAGCCTCCAGGAACACTCTTTTTCCAAGCCAAGTTCCCTAAAGAACACTCTTAAAGGTCTGTGTGCTTGAGATCGGTGGAAGTATCTGGGCTCCAAGCCTGTGAAGGCACTCTGCATCTCAGTTTTAGGACCAGGACCTGTATTTGCTAGATTATTCAGTGCTTACACTATTTAACAGAGAAACTAATAGCTGAGGGGATGCTTTACCTAAGCTTGCAGTTACACTGTTCTTCCTACTCCAACTATAACTGATAATAAATTGAAGTATTCTCATGCTTCAGTCACAGTGTATTTACCGAAGGATTCCATTGATCTAGAGAGTTTAGTACTGCTACTAGAAGAGTATTCAGATTTTAATGAAAAGTTACTTTTTCCACAGGCAGGGAAGGAGTTAAAGAGTCATCCCAGAATAGCTAAGGGTAAAGATTTAATTCCGTACTTTTAAGCTTCCTTTCCTGAGGGCAGCAAGTATTTCATCTACAGATAAAACACAACCAGCAATAATCACCACACTGAAATCTGTGCAGGCCTTGTATGTGTGCTCTGATGGTTAATTCAGAATTACTGTGTTATTCTTTTATCATCACTTCCCCCAAGGATCAGTACCAAGATGACATCTCCTGATCCATTTCCTACAAGAGACATCTCTCCTATATACAGAAAATGTTACCACAAACAAAGACATAAGGCTCTGTGATAAATGCAGGTTTGTGTGTCTGGTGCTTCTGGAAGAAAAGCAACAGTTCCTTAGTAAGAAATGTCCTGTAACATTAAAGGGCTGCCTCTGCACACCCGTTCTGAGTCTCCTTCCAGTCAGATCCAAGACTGATAATTATTAGTGAAGCTACTCACAATCCAAAAAGACATGAAACTGAGGCGTGAGGTTTTAAATAAATAAATTCCTTACTCTTTTCAGTTATGCACTAGCTATACCCTGTATCTAGTAATAGAAAACCAGTTTTAAAGAAATACTGTAAAAATCACCACAGAAATGTGGCATCCCTATTCCAAGCTAGAAGAGTTTTATTTTGGGTTTTTGAAGATGAAAGCTTTGCTTTCCTGGCCACTCATTCTGTCACTACATAAAGACAAACACAAATCACTACCTTAACCTTGATGACAGAGATAAGGTTTATATAAAGCTAAATACATGCTAAAAGTGAGAGCAAAATGAACAGATTCCTCTTAACGCATTTCAAAACCAAGCCATTGAAATACATTACTATACCTCAAAGGTGGCTTTATACATAATGTAAGAATATATACAATTTTTCACTAGAGTGAATATTCATTACAGTATACATTTGCAGGGAAGCAAAGGCTTTGGAGATTAGTAGGCATAATTTACCCAAACTGTTGAGTAACTTTCTCCCTTTGCTCACGAGCCAGATTCTAGCCCCCCCCCAATTTCCTCTAATATGATTTCAAGGTGTCAGGCCTATAGGAGTGAATGAAGTGCCCAGAGATGAACACAACTCTCCGGACAGCCATCCCTAAGGCATACAGGGAACCAGCCCTCCCTTGGCAGTCATAGCCTACCTGCCCAGTCCATATTTCCCATGTTACTCCTTATATTTTGCATTTTAATTTTCTGTTGCCATGCCACATTGCTGTTCATTTCTTAAGCTTTTTTTTCAATAGTTGACCTTCCCAAACTCCTTCCTACCTCTTGACAAGATTATTTTTTCTTAGATCTATTAAGTTATATTTTGCAAAATTACATTTTCCTTCTGTTACTGTATTTTTAGACCTTATTCTATCCACTGTGCAACAATTCCCAGTGTACTATAAATCTAAGATTTAATGATTTTTGTTTTCTCTCCCTCTTTTTAAACTTACGTTTGACTCTGCATTACAGAATCTGTCTCCTCTCTTTTAGAGAGCTTTCTGTCCGACTACAGTGCTCCTGTGCAACAAGTGCTAAGTCCTGAATCATGAGTTTATATCATGTATGCACTTATATAATCTATAACAGAACTAGATAAATTCTGAATACCCCAACAGGTATTTGATTGTTTGGGATTTTTAATTCTTTTCGCTTAAATGATATGGGACAGAGTGCTTTGGAAGCTATTTATATTCTGTGATAAGAAGTGGTATTTTTTTCAGTTGTAAATATGGTGCCTTGAGGTTTCAGTTGATATTCCATAGTCTTGTACTGGCAGGCAAGGTAACGGGACAGCTGGACATGCTTTCTTCAGCACCATAGATAATTTTACAATCCTGCTGTCCCTTCTGAATTACCTTTTCTCTGGATTGCACACATGCATAACCACATTAAAAGCAGATGTTGTTACTTGCATAAAAATGCTAAAATTTGTTATTCAGCTTTATTGAAGCCAAATGAGTTATGGACAAAGCTCATGGACAAAGATTGTGTGTAAAGAGGAAATGGGCTTTCCAATAGCAGTTGTAGAGCCTAAAGTCTCAAGCAGAGGTGTGTTAACAGCAGTCAATCTGTTCGCACTTAGCCAGTTTTTAATGTATAATGAAAGCATTTGGGTTTTTTTGCTTAGTATGTGTTTTTAGATCTATTTGATTAATTGTTGTTTTCAAACTATCATTAGATTTGCCTTAATGAGATTAACTTATTAAAAGCTCTAGTTCCATGAATAAACCAATTAATTCACATGCTCAATTCTTTAGACACATAACAAATCATTCTGAAATGTTCTCAGTGAAAAAAATGTATCGCACTCCAGAAACTTGTAAAGCTTTTATTCCAATACTTGTTGCAAACCATTTAGCACTTGACTGTCTCTTCTGATGAACAGGACAGTCATCTGAGTCTGAGTCATTAGCTTACTCTGTTAGTTAATTAATTAAGGCCATTCTTCTGTGAAGTCAACATAATTATTCATGTTGTTATGAGGCTAAAAGACTGAAAGCTAGATTTTGTTTTAGAAAACAAAGGAGATGTATAGAGAAAAAGACAGCTTAAATCTTGTAGTCTTGAAATCTAGCACAAATAACAAAGAATATGTGTAATTAATTATTATTAAAACCTCAATTTAAAAAAAAAGAGAAGCTGAGATATAGAAAGCTGCCCAAATCAAATTACATTGTAAGTCTGCAGTAAAAGATATTAAAATGTTTCTTGAGCTGCATAGATGTGGTGAAAACATTTCACTTTGATGTGACTAGGCTACCTCTAATTTCCAATGCTCAACTAACATGAGAGACACATTTATGTTACTAATGAACTCATACTTCAGGATGAAAGCAATATGTGCAACACATAAACATGTCAAACAGTTCCAGCTGCAGATGAAGCTCTGGCAGCAAAACATATAGGCTGATGGGTTTTTTCCTGCAGTTTATTTTGGGGGTTGTTTTTGGATTTCTTGGTGTTTCTAACTCAAGCCTTTTGGATGTTTCAGGGTGAAATATAGGCACTGTTTCAACTCAAACGAGCACGTTTTCCAACTTCTACATATTCAAAGACAGCTGGTAGGAAGCCTCTCTCCTTTTCATTAAGGGGTAAAATTGTAACTGACTTTTTAAATGTCTACAGAAGCATTGGGAATTGGCAAGTCTGGAGACTGACATTTTCTATTCATACATGTAAATGTCCATTCCTCTTCTATGCTTCTCACCCTTATGTAGAAACCGTAATTTGTCAGCAAGGTTGTTCTTTCTATTGAAATACTCATCCTTTCTAAGAAGGTGGCTCATGAACATCCTAAATCAGTACTACTAGTGAGATAAGTAGTCTGAGCAATAATCCCATTTAAGAATAATTAAGATGTACCAGAAATACTTCCAGATCTTAAAAAAAAACACATCCCACTTCATAAAACCACCAAGGTACCTTTCAAGAAACACTTTTTTGTGTAGAAGTATGTTACTGTGTGTGGGAGAAAGACTGAATCTCATTTGTTCCAGTGAGCATACTTATAAACAGCCATATATTACCATAATTCATCTGCATCTCATGCCTTTACTATTGTCTTATTCTGTGCCTGGTTTTATTTTCTCATCTTTATCGTAGTTTTGCAACACTCCAGTAGAAACATCCACCCTGATGAAATGACACAGGAGGTCTGGGAATATAAGCAAGCCGTGGTAAGTACATATCTGAAAATTAGAGAAAAGCTTAAAAATAAGTGTTCGTTGGAAGAATCTGCTACTTATGATATTTCTGCTCTTCTCCTTTATTTCTGTAGTTCACCAAAAACATATTTAGCTCTTTGAGCTGTCACAGCCATCAATCTTCAAATACTTCAAACTCATTCAAAAGAATTGGGTTTGAAAATAATAATCAGAGTTGACATCTGCATTGTAATGACATCTTAGTCTGCTTCAGAGGTCAGAGGGGCAAACTAGCAGCCTTTTTCCAGACAAAGTCTTTGAAAGATCTCAGTCTGCTGCTCAATGACTAAATATTGACGTAGTGCACTGTCACACACATATCCATATGTATATTTATACATGTACACATCTAAATGCAAACAAATCCTACAGCCACAACATTGTTTTTAAAAGACTCTAATATTTGGTTAATCCTTATGGTTGAATAACAAAACATTAGTCACAGTTTTCTGTATGAGGAGCACTTCCAGAAACAAAATCCACAAGTACGCGCTTTCACCGGAGTCAAATTCTATCTCCTCCAGCAGAGATATACACTGAGTGTCTTAAAGAATGCCAGGTACATAAAACCTACCCACAGCTGCCTTTCTTTCCCAGCTAACAGCTTGTGTTGGAGCAGCATCAAAGCTGGCTACAGGCATAGCAAATGTATGCACCTGCACAGGATAATTACTGAAGCTAATGCCAGTACGTATTAGCTTCAGTGCTCTTCTCAAAAAGTGTGGATTAACTCACAGCATTCAGCTTATTATAGCTGTCTCACTGCGCATACAGCCTTTATGAGCACTTATAAAGCAATATCCATTTATGTTCCTTTTTATTTCTGATGATGGGCTCCTTCAGCTGTGACACCAGAGTGTACTTCAAAGCTACTCCTTTGTCTGCCATTCTTCTTTTTTTTTTTTTTTCCCCCCTTCCATTTCTGCTGTCTGCAGTGGGTATCTATGTAATAAAAACTGCATTTAGACACTCCTGACTTTTGATCAGTATTGTGCTATCCTGGAATAAATCTGGAAACATAGAAAAGCTGCTACTTCTGTAACCATCCTCTTGGGCTGTCCCCAAAACCACTTAAATTTATTTTTACTGTGACGTTACAATTTTTTTTTTCTGTGAAACAGAGTAAAGATAAATTTCATCTCCAAACCCCTGCCTGCCCTCTGTATGCCTGTTTTGTCTAGACTGTGAGCAATGAGAACCAGACACTATCTGAAATGTTAATTTAGTTTATTAAGGAAATGAGGCTTATATGATCTTGGTATCTGCCTGTGTCCCCTTAATGACTTTTGAACTCATTGTCTGATTTCAAGCTAATGTGACAAAAGTGGGGGAACAGTGAGGTAATTAAGCTACTACAGGTTTCATGGAAATCAGAAGTTGGATAGAAGAGAGAGCTATAAATGCCCTGAAAGCCTGCCACAAGGATGCACATGTAGTCTGAGATAAATGAAGCCATACACTGAAGATATCTTATCCCTCTTCAGGAAAAAAAAACCTAGAATCTGAAATTGCAGTTGGTGAGGAAATACAAATAAACAGGAACACAAGGTTTATTAGTAGGGTGCCCAGGGAATTAATTTGCTCATCTGCCAAAAAAGCAGCAACGCATCCTGTGAAGCACAGAAGTAACTAACACTACAGTGTGACAAGGATCAGATTGTCCTGGTGCTGGGCTAGGGATCAGCCACAGAGGCTCAGGTAGGCAGACTGAAGAGTTAGCACAGCTTGGAACAGACATCAAGCTGCATAAATAAACCAGAGTGTTTACTATAAATGTACTCACTTGGATTTGGCTGCCAAAAATTTAGGAACAACAAGGGCATAAAGCAGCCTGTGACAAAAGTAGTTCTTTTGATCAGAGGTGACTTGAATACGCAATGCTTCACTGCAGGGCTGCAGAGAAAAGAGATGCCAACTTTGATGTCAGCAGATTCTCTGCCGCAAAGAAGACAATTAAGCTATTTTTAAAAGACTCCTTTCCTAGTATGGGTGAAAGGAAGAGCCTAAATGGTATTAAGCTGCCCCTGGCACTGTAATTCATACTGACACTGTACTAGAAGAGTAGTGCCATGAGTGAGTGAGTGCAAGCAGATACGGTGTATTTTACACAGAGCATGGTGGATGGGACCAGGAAGATGAACAGAGAAAGATCTGAGAAAAAAAGTAGCTGCATTTCTTTCTGGTACTATGTGTACCTCTGGGCTTTTACTCATGTTCGTGCTCAGTCTCTCCCCAGTTTCAGCCCAAAAGTTCAGAATGACTCTGAAGTCATTCTGTACTCAGCTTAAGGGTGAACACATGGCAGAGTCAGCTGCTTTTCATCTACTTTCCTTCTCCTTGAGGAGCCCTGTTTCACTTCTAGCAGAGAAGGGAGCCCTTCCTCTGAAGATGGAGGAGAAAGTCTAACTCCAGGAATGAAAATTCATCTGTGCATATGCTGATGGTCTTGTGCCAGGCTCGCAGGCCCATGAAGTAGCTCACTAGCCCCAAATAGATGTTTCTTAGGTGTGACATGAGAAAATGCAACTGTGGCCTCTGCAACTGCTAACAATATATTAACAATTGTCTTGTAGAAAGCTCCAATGATTGTTGTTATTTGGAGGTCACCGATCCCTTCCATCTATCCATAATGAAAAGTAGCTCACCTGCATACTGCCCTACATTTTCTTCAAAGCTCTCTGCTGATATGATACATCACATCTAGAGGACCACCTGGTTTGTAACTATGAGGTTTTTATTCCATCAGTCACAAGAGGGCACTGTTAAACATGGTCTCCCTCTCCTCTACTCGAGGGGGTTACCTGCAGAAATATTATAGAGTTTGTAATATCTTAATGCCTTGGAGCTGTGGCAGTTATTTAAAGTTGTACTTTAGAGCTGCCTCATCTGGAGGTATAAGATGCTGACAGCAGAAGACTCTTTTAATTGTGTATTTGCTAATATGGAACATGACCATTGTCACTTAGTCATTGACTGGCAATCCCCAAAAAGGAACAAGAACTTCTCTCATGTAGTTCTCAGCCCTGCATCCAGATTCTAGGCATCCCTTAACCTTCCTTTGGGAGAGGGTGGAAGAAGGGGGAACTATTTCTGTAAGAAACAAAACTTAAGCCAGCACAAATGACTCCTGTTCTTTTTTCTTACAAGCTAACCAGGACAGGCAGTAGCCAGGATTTGTTTAAAAGGTATTTCCTCAACATATGGCTAGATTGTGGAACCCCCTGCCACAGGATATGTTGGGATCAGAGAACTAGCATAACCTGAAAGAATCTGAATGTGTCTGTGGATACCAGCAAACACCGAGTCTTCAAAATTAACACAATCTTAAAAGGTTATTACTAATTATTTAGTAGCTTAAGTATCTCTTTAGAGAACCCCTGTAGGGCCTTGCTGTTAGGCATAATTTACTGTATGGTGGTTGTGCTACTCTGGAAAACATGAGGCCGGTGGCACAGCACTGTGCTAATGTGGCTCCACCGTCAGCAGCAGCAAGCTGCGTTGTCAGTCTCTCTGCCCAGCATTTTCTTCACAGTGCAACATAGGTGAACCCTATATCCTATACTATACCTCTGTTAAAACCTGTACCTGGAGCATTACCCTAAAGGCTGCGAGGGTAACAAATAGTGATATAGCACCCCCAGGTTTCTAAGGAATCATACCTTTGTTTCATGGGTGGTAACAAGTTCCCTTGTGCTGACTAAGCTTCTTATCATGCAAAGTAAGATCAGGTGAGTTCTAGATTTCAGGCAAAGAGAATCAGGGACCAAACTGTTGTCTATTACTTTGACTTCTTCTTATCACTATTCCTCATTTTAAGCATCTGAAATGATGTTTATATCACTGCCCATGTGTCAGAGTTCTTAAATAGATGTTTGATTGCCCTGTGAGCAAACAGAAGCCTTCACATTTATTTCTCAAAGTGCTTTCTCCTCCCTCATTCCCAGTAGGTTAATATGTGTATGAATAAAATGCACAAATGTATAACATAAAGATATTTTGGAGAAGGTTGTGATTAGTAAAGCAAATGGCCTGACTAGGCCATTGGTTATTTGTACTGCAGTAGGCCTGTGAAGCCCCACTGGGTGAGATATTTTCACAGGTCTGTGGAAGAAAAGATACTGCTTTGGAAGGAGTTGTGGGCACTTTGTATCCTCCTTCTGTTACAACCTAGAAGGGGAATTTGACTGTGAATCGCTTCTTTTATCTAGAATCAATGAGCTCAGGTGAGTGCCCAGACTTTGTAATTTTCTTTGGTGTCTCAAAACTTTGCTGTAATTTTTTCCTTGCTTAATTTCTCCAAAGACTATATTGACACATACATATAGGATTAATTCCTGGCTTCTGCTGGCTGCTGGTAGAGCTGAGAATTGCAAGTACTGCCTTTAGAGGTGCTATAATGATCGTGCTCTTTCTAGGCATGATACTATTTACTCTGTTTGGAGAGGTGAGTGCCATTTGCTGTGTGAGTAAAGGTATGGTAAGACTACAGTAAGAAGACAGATCTTGGCAAATGAAGCTTCACCTTCTAGCTATAGGACAAAAAGCTGGAAATGTTTCTAAAGATCTTTTAAAGAAAAACTTGGTCCTGCAATAGGAAGCTGAAGTCCAAAAGAGAAAATCAGTGGGAATTTTGCAGGGGTAGGAGTCTCCACATGGACTGTAAACTTCAAGCCTGCTCTCTGGGTTTGAGAACTTACTGTGTCTATGGTAAGCATTTGCTCACTGGCTACATGCTTTTAAATGCTGTGGTGGGAGAAGTGGATTTGAAGCAAACATGTGAAATGTTCGTGGTCTTGTGTAATTCTTGGTATGTTGACAGAGCAGTAATGAAAGGCTGTTTCAGCTGACCAGTTGGAATATAGATAGAGAATGTACATGTGGTAAGGAGATCTGCATTCAATTAGTGTCCTACCACAGAATGGCTGCAGACAAGGCCATTATTCTGTGCCTCAGTTCCCTAATTCTAAAACAATGATATTCCTTTGTCTGACTCGTCTACTTAGATGAGATGCTCCTTAGGGCACTGACTGGCTCTTAAAATGTTTTTTGTTTTCTCAGTTAATACAAAGCAGCTCTGATTATTTGCGTGCTACTAGAATTCTATTGCTCCTAATCAGAAGAGGTTAATTAGTCATTTGTTATCTCTGGGTTTCATTTTTATTTTTTTTTCATCTAATCTTGTCAAAAAAAACACTTTATTCTTGGATAACAACATTGCATGGTACTTTTGGAAAACTGTTTTACATTATATCTTTATTTTTCTTTAATCCCATTCCATTAAAATTCAAGAATGTCAGCAATGGTAGTCCAAATTCCCATGCTAGACCAGGCAGACAATATTTTTTCTCAGACTGAATTTTTTTATTATAAACAAATACATATTATTACCACTGCAGAGCTGTTTCATTGACGGTTAGCCTCCTGTGTATAAAGATAGGTTGATGCTTTCAGATTAAACCTGAGATGCCAAGATGTCACTAGCCTAGGTGAATTTTAATGCAATCTCTTGTGTGTGTGTGTTATTCATATTAAAAATATCACTTTGGCACAGAAGCCACTTGGACTAACTTAAAAATGTTTGACCAGATAACCAGGAGCTGTAACAGTCACTGGAAGCATTTCTAACTTGGGATGTTTAATTAGACCTTATGACTGAAAATTCTTATGATCACCAGAATATCAACATTCCAACATATTCCTAGTAATGTTTATTAAATATTCCCTTTTTTGGTCCTAAGTGTGAATGTTTGGAAAGATGTTAAGTTAATACAGCCCACTTGACTTCACAGGCACATTTTCCAAAAGGAGGAGGAAAAAATGTGGAAGCCACTGAAAAATAAAGGGTTCTTGCTTTGGAGAAAAAGTTCAAGCCAATGCTGCAGACTGGCTGGAACTCTTCCACAGTTTTAAAAGGAAAAGACCCTACTGAAGGCTCTTTTCACAAAACTGCTTTGCTTCCCTTGAATAAAAAAAGGACCAAGCACACTTAACACTGTGTAAAACACATTTCTTTCAGAGAAGCCAGCTTTATCTTCAAGCCCCAGCTAGTTAATCCGTTCAAACTCATTTTTAACTTAAAGTCTCAGAAATTTGACACATCA
Organism: Chloroceryle amazona; assembly: GCA_027560015.1. NCBI lineage: Eukaryota > Metazoa > Chordata > Aves > Coraciiformes > Cerylidae > Chloroceryle > Chloroceryle amazona. The sequence goes on along the minus strand of JANHFX010026984.1, from coordinate 77,984 downwards.
CAGAGACTTAAAGTTTTCACCTAGATAGAATTGGCTGACAGTACTCTCAGCTAGGGCACCGATACAGCAGGATTGGTTTCTCTCATTATGTTTGCTAAGAATAAACATTTTTCTCTCTCAGAAAAAAAAAAAGAAAAGATAAAAAAAAGGGGACAAGTAAAGCATTCATTTTCTTTCTCCCTAGATCTGTAAACTCTTAGATGTGTGTGCCATATATGAATGATCTGTAAATCCAGTTATTCTGGAAGTGTCTTGAAAACTCTGTGAAGCATTCCCCTCCGTGTGCTGCATGTTTTCACATGCTCTGCAATGGAGGTCTAGCTATAAATCCAGAAGCTTCTGTGTATCTACAGTGTAATTGGGGTTGACCTCCAAAATATAAATGGAGAACTATTGATGGGGAACTCCTGCTGTCCGTCCTTCGCAATCCCAGATGTACACTGGACTATGGTCAGGCAGGTGTTGCATTTCCAGGTAACTATAATATACATGTATGCATTTCTACTGTTTGAGTATTGTTGATAAATGTAACAGAATTTCCTTGAAAAAACTTTTAATTACAAATTCTATGTTACTCATCTAGAACTGTTGAAGTTATCTAATCTGAGCTTTGTCACATAACTTTATTGTCATGAATTAGGCAACCTTCAAATAACCTTCTCAATTTATCATGTTTACTTCTTCAGGGTACCAAATTGGTGTTATATGATACTTTCCATCAGTTGCTTTGATCATACTGCTCTTACCTTTCATTCCAAAGGGTTGGCCTGCTTGCATGGCACTCTTAAACTTTGTATATAAAAAAAGAAAAGTAAAAAGAAATAAAGCTAGAATATTGTGCGTCTCTGTAATCACGCTGTATCCTTCAGACTAGAAATTGAGATTAGAGAGTGAAGGCTGCAATAAAAGTAAATTATAGTCTGTAGCTAGCTGGTCTCCGTATGGAATGGGGATGGGCACTATCTGCACATGCAATGGCAGCTCCCAGTTCTTGGCTATTACCTGAGTAGAACATAAGTATGCTCTAGCAGAAATGGTTAATAAGCATATTTGCTGATTTTTTTTCCAGTCTGATTCATCTCAAAACCTCCCTGCCCATTTGAACTTGGTTCTGCTGAAGTGAGAGCTTCAGTACAAAAAGCTGTGTCTTCCCCATATGTTCAGGTACTGTTTCCATTTTAGGAAGAAAAGCCTAAAACTAACTGCATGATGCAGAATAGCAATACTGTCTTTCTGTTGATTGCCTTTATAGTGATCCATTCATTTGTATGGTCAATCTACCCTCAGTCAGTATCTGTTTCTCAATGTCTTTTTGCCTAACACAGAGTAATCACTACCTTTATTCATCACTTGATTCACATGAAAACCAATAATACTTTGCTGATGGATTTCATTCAGCAACAGTCAGAAGTAGTTAACGTTTTTAATGCTTTAATGTATGAAAGTGGAAATTTTCTGCCACCACCAGTGGCTTTAGAAAAACAATGGTGCAGAATTATTTCAGTCGAACCAAATATTTGGTCTGCTAGTCTGAAGAGTTTGTTATTTTGAAATACAAGCTGTACATCTTAGCTGCTATTAAAATCAGTCAAATTGAAAGCTTTTCACTGTTTATGCTGCTGGCTTATACATTATACCAGCATCTAAATATAAGAAGATAAAACAGCTGCTGAATTCCCAAATCTGTAGTTTCCCCAACAGCCAAATGCTTACAGCCCTGTTGCCTTTTCCTAACAAACCTAGAAGTCTAAAGATTCAGATACCTGTACATGCTACCAGTCATGCATAAACTGCCTATGTGATCTCTTGCTGACACATCTAATTCATTTTTCTTGCTCCTGAGCTGAATGAACTAATGCTAGCCTTAACATTATATGTCAATGTGAGTACTACAGTGTCTGACCTCTTGGCTTCCTCCCTCCTTAGGCACTTAATCTCTATTTGCGGCATGAAACTCACAGGCTTCTTAATGCTTTCTGTGTTCATGGTCAGCAAAGACCATGGGGGATGATCATTTAGTCTGCCTGCAGATTTGGGAAGATATTACAGTGCTTCACTTGTAGATTATCTTCTGATCTCAAGAGGCTAGAAGCTGCAATGTTTTTTAAAATGAGTGCTTCCATTCTGCAAAATAGGCACTCGCGACAGAAAGAGAAAATAAAGAATTGGCTCTGGAAAATGGATGAATGTGTTCCTTCCCAACAAAGGGAGGAAGCATCTGATTCTACCAGCTTCTCTACTTAGTAAGAGGTTGTATCATGAACAAGCCCTGCACTTAAGCAATTTCTGGAGCAGAAGTTTAAGTGCGAAGGAAGCACACATAAAAGTGCAATTGTGTTTAGGTACCTTCTGAACTTTATCCTGAAAGGAGCCGAAAAGATTTTACAGAAAGATTGCAAGTAAGAGAATGAATCAGGAAGAAAGCACAAGGCAAAAGGAGAGGTTATCTTTACTCCCTTTATGCAGCTCTCCTCCTTGTACTCCTAATCACCCGATAATCATCTGAACCCTATAGTTCAGCTTCAGTAATTCACTTTTCCAAACACTTCAGCTGTGTAACTTCATCCTTCATTTATTTCCTGTGCCTTGCTGTACAGAAGCTATATAAGGTCTCTGAGGGTTTTGCTGGTTAGTCCGTGGCTTGTAAGCTACAAAAATCTAAATGTAGGTCAAGATGAGTTGAAATCTTTTATACACAGCCAGCTGCTGTTTCCTAAACATGTCCCTGGAGCAGCTGCATGAAGGATGTTTACAATTAAAAAAAAACCCTTCAAGCATCAATGTACAGGATTATTCTAGCCAGCAGCATTCATTAAATGTTGTATCTGAAGATTCATTATCTTGAGCTTGATCTGATTTAGGATAAAACTCTAAGGAAGTGGCACTACTGACATTTAGCATCCTAGAGGGCTGGTGGGACAAAGGCCCAACTAGAAGATAAGCAAGGACTCTGGGGGGAACTCTGACTGGACATGAAGTGTTATGTCATATTGGCTTCCACTAGGATGGGAGATCCCTCACTTTTTTTTTTTTCCCCCTTCCTTCTTGACCTGACTTGTGCAAATTAAAAAACAAAACAACCACAGGAAAAAAGCAAGTGAAATATGCAAGCTCTGCAGAGAATGAGCAAATCCCTTGAAACCCAGCAGGGGCACCATCTGCTCTCCTTACGGAGCTCAGTGGCTTTCATCCCGATTCAAGTGTCTCCTACTCCTCCCTCTCAGCTAAAGGCAGATGTGGGTTCACTGGCAACACTGGGCCTTGTTCTTTGTGAGTGTTTAAGGCCTGAGCAATCATTTTAAATTGAAAGCAGAGATGGTGATGCTATTACGAGATTGTCTAGAGCAGCAATTCCCAACTGGTAAGACATGAGAACACTTACAAGAAAGGAGTTTCATGAAGTCTAGGCTAAAATCAGTAAAGAAAAGCATAAGCATGGAGCATCTTCTTGGAATGAATGCTTAAAAATGTTAAGAAGAAATATCTTTCCCAAAAGATGTTGCCTGTACAGACTTGGCTCAGCTGTAGTACAGAGGTCAAAGCAAGTTCATGCCAGGCTCTGGGTGTCTATCTTATGGTTTCATACTCTTTCTGTATTCTAATGCCAAATAAACATTTAACTGCAGAAAACCAACCAACCAAAACCAAACCAAACAAACAAAAACCAAAACAAACAAAACCAACCAACCAAACCCTACCAAAAAAAAACAAACCAACCCCCCCAAAAAACACACAAAAAAACAAAACAAACAAAAAACAAACAAACAAAAACCAAAACACCAAACAAAACCATAAAAACATCTTTCTTTTAACAGCTCATACACCAATGGGTATGTAGCTCTTGGATTCTGTGTGTGCACTGCTATTTGAAATCAGCTATAGATAAAGAGTGATGCACTTCAGCATTTGTTTTGGACTAAAGGGAAACACACCTGTACAGTCCTGAAGATGCCACCATCATGCACTGAGAAGGAAAAGGCCTATGAGTAACAGCCTGGCTGCATGGTATTAGCACAGTATGTATGTACAGTTGAATGCTAATGCTATGAGTGGTGTTACCTGGCACCAGACTACCTGTGAAGTAAACTGGCTAATAGCCGTCCTTAAAATTTATTTCTACCAGCTCATAGGCTTACTTTACTTTACAGATGTTCTTAAAATTTCCTTGAAACTCCATTATGACTTCACAGAAAAGAAAACCTGAAGAGGGAGGTTCAACAGAGCCAGTGAGAACTGAGGTATTTAGAGCCTATGAAAAGAAAGTCACTTTTCTGTAGGACTCCCATTTCAGTGATTCAGGTTTATAAAACTTTTATAGAAACATTTTTTCAAAGTCACAGAGGCTTTAGAACAGGAAAAGTATCTTGTGCTCCTAAAGATATTTAATCTAAGGGAATTAGGAGTAATAAAAGTACTGCCGGCAGCAGACAACTCTCTTTTGAAGAGGTTGCAGCAAGTCCTCCTAGTTCACTCACATTGTACTGAACCCAGAAGAGGAAGAGTCGCAAGGGATGGCTACAACTTTTCATGGATTCATACTAGTAACTGATCTCATCCTTTGCAGTGGCTTATGCTCAGTAAGAGAAACAATATACCAGGAAAAAACCAGCATCTTCTACTTCCTCCTTGTACAGCCTACTCAGGTTGCAGGACACATCCTCTATCAATGGCTGAAAAGTTCACCTCAGAAGCAAGATGAAAAACATTGAGGTCTCTGAAAATATAAAACTCTTGACATTACTGCAACAAAGTACAGCTTTGTTGTGACTTGCTTATCTTGACCACATTTTTCTGAGTTGATAGCTGTTGAGTGGAAACAGAGTGAGGGGAGAGAAAGAATTAGAGCCTGGACTGTGGTTTGCTCCATCACTCCTAGAGGTATCTTAGAGCCTGGTGAGGAAGCAAGTCCTTGGAAGTTTGTGCTTTCCCTTTTCTATAGTAGTTCATTGTGAGATGCCTAGCAGTAATTTGATTAGTAGCACAGAAAAATGTAAGATGACAGAAAGGAAAGGCATTATCCATAGAACCTGGGCTTTTGGTGTGTCTACTTCCATGTTTGTTTATGACCTGGCTATAAATCCCTTTCAGATAAAAAATCAGGTTTGTGTCTTGGTCTGCCTTTTTTGTTTTGTTTTATGTGTAAATAAAAACTTTAAAAAATACTAGACTAAAAAGGCTTTCTGTTTACAATGTCCCTGATTTCCCTACCCTGACCCTTCAGGGTCTCTTATAAAAGAACACTTCTAAGTCTTAGTACTGAAGAGGATTCAGTTTGTCCCCATCTCTCATTTGCTCTTCCTTCTACACTATTTTAGCACGTAACACAATTAACTGTAAACGGTTTATTAAACTAAATCCTCTGCCTGAGACTTGGACATCCCTAGGCAGATGTGCCAGTGCACCAGCCATAGCCAGGCTCTGGGGGGTGAGGGGTGAGTGGTGGAGAGGCAGAGAGCAGCCTGGAGTGCCCTGTGTGCCCAAGTGTCCTGTTGCTGCGATTGGGGTAGTGGGTAGCAGGGCTGCAGCTCCATACAGACCCCTATGCTCTCAATACATATCCATATGCACACCCCTGTAAACACACACCTTAGGCAACCTTAAACAACTCCCATACAGACCTTCACACGCATCCTCGATGCACTTCCCCTATATTCAAGTCACACACTCACCCCCAAAAACATATATACATCCCATACATACGCCATGCAAGCCCATAATCACACCCTTTTATGCTTCTCCATATATGCACCCCATACAGTCCCCGTACGTACACTGATTACACCCCCCCCCGTGCGCCTTCTACAGCAACCAGCCACACACACTCTTCTGTACGCATCTCATATAGGAACCCTACACACTCTTCACGCACGCCCCTCCCCCCTGCCCAAGCCTCTCTACACACCCTCATACCTAAGGCTCTCCACAGGTGCCGGGCTGCCCGGCGTGGTCGACTCGGCCCCTCCTCTCCCCGTCGCCGCTTGCTTGTGGCGGGCCCGGGGCTCCCCCCGGCCCCGTGGCCGCTGCCTAGTAAGGCTCCGCGGCGGCCTCCAGCCCGCGCCGGCGGGGCAGGGAAGCAGTTAAAGGGAGCCGTGCCGACCGCAGTGAGTATCGCTACCGGGCACCGCTTCCCCCGCGGGCTCCACGCTCCTCCCGCACCCGGAGAGCGCGGGGCCGCGGCTGCGAGCCGAGCCGAGCGGCAGGTGGGCTTTGGCCGGAGGCTCCGGCCTCGGGGCTGGGAGAGGTCGGCGGCGGGGCGGCTCCGGGAGCGCTCCCCCCTGCCCGCGGGACTCTCTCTGCCGACCGCGTCCCGGGGCCGCGGAGGGAAGCCCGGGGGAGGGCAGGGGTGGGGGGGGTGCCGAGACACCCTCCGAAGGGGGAGGTGGAGTAGGCGGAGAAGGAGGAGGGAAACCTGCTTCTCCAGAGGGACGAGGTAGCCGCGCTGCAGTGGGCCAGCCCAGCGCCGCGGGCTGCGGGCACATGCCGGGCTTGGAGCATCGGAGACGCGGGTTTCCTGCGGCTGTCTCAAAGCAGCTTCCATCCCTGCCGCTGCAAGAGCGTCCGCTGGGCTCCTGCAGGGCGAGGGACTCACCTAGGGCTCCATTCCCAGAGCGCGTTAATCCGAGAGCAAGCAAGCCTGGTAGTAAGTACTTGTCATCTTTTATGTGTGATTTGTTAGAGTTTTATTGTTCTCTGTTGGCAGGTACCAAAGGAGTGTTACGAGTAAGCATTTATAGGCTAGGCTGTAACGATCATCTCTCTGGCTCTCCCTCGGACTTGGTAGCCTTTCAAATAAAAGGGTGTATATGTGAAGGCAAGTGCAGAAAGGTTCCTTCACTGCACATCTACATCTTTTGTGCTTCAGATAAAATGTATTGTTTTGTTTTTTGGTCTTGGGTTTTGGTGTTGTTTTTTTTAACTTAGGCTGTTCCAAAGTAGTTTGTACCATGTTGCACGACAGGGATCTTAGAGAAGTATAAATCCTGGCGACACCACTTAAACATACTGTGTAAGGATGAGGGAGGGAGGGAGGAAGGGAGATGAATGCTTAAAATCACTCAAGTAGAGGGCAGGAGGAGGTGAAAACACTTTGCATTGCCTTCATGCTATGGAGCAAGATGTATTTTGGGATTCTTTGCCATTTAATCCTCTTTCTTGTGTGTGCACATCTGGACTGTGGCCTGGCACTGCTCCCTGCACTCAGGCTGGAAGGGAGTGGTGTGGAAGATCAACAGGGGCTGTAGACCAGGGGTGAAAAGACAGAGACTTCTTCCCTTCTTTTACACTTTAAAGATACTTTTTAGCCCCAGCCTTGTCTTCTGCAAAGTTAATCCATAGGAATGTTTCTCCCAGAGGTAGGAAGCAGAATCAAAAGTGTTTTGAAGTCTAGGTCATGGTCTCTACTAAGGGAATGGCTGAGAGAGTAAGTGCAAATATATGGTTCCACAGACTCTGCTTCTGAGGGTTTCAAAGAAAGGAACTCTATGGAGGGTGAGCATGACCTGCTGAAGATGCACGAAGACTCCAAAATGATGACACCTCTTAGTGGAGCACTGTTTCTGTCAGTGAAGCTGTAAGGGAAGGAGTAGTTCCTCTCCCATCTTAAATCCTAAACAGAACGACTATCTCCCTCCCCCTGTTTCCTGCACATATGTCTTTATTTTTTCCTAATGACTTGCATTATTATTTGCCAAATATGGTGTGTGCCTTCCTGTGCAACTTCACATTTGCTGAAATGTTGCTGGAACTAGGCTCAAAGAGCACATTTTAGGAGTCTTCTGTTTTTAAACCAGAATTATATTTACTAATATCTATCAGATGGCATGAATAGTTAATTTTCATCTGGCATGAATCCACAGTATTTTCTTTCTTCAAATGACACTATTCTTCTGTAGCTAATCTCTGTGCACTGTAGTTTCTAACAGTGCTCACTATAATGCATTTCCATAATACACTATGTTACGTGTCCTTAGCATTTTGCAGTCTGACCCTGTAGGACAAGTGTTTTAACTCCAGTAGTAACTAGAGTGACTTTGTTGGTCCCAGTAGAATGTTTGCATCAGAGGACCAGCCTCTGGAAGGATAAGCAGCATGTCCTGTGCTGCTGTGTGATATATTAATGGTATTTAACCCGTTGAGAGAGACATGAGAAGAAAGAAAATGCCTGGCTTAATTCACATCACATCTAGAATTTCACACAAATGTGGGAGGCTCACACTACTTACTATCAGTGACCCAATTTTTATTGGTCTTGTAGGGAAATCTTAAAAGGTCTGCTGCAAAGAAAGTTAGAAACCTGATACATTGCTGTTGCAAGGATCTTGCCACAGCTTTGGTTGCTTTGCTGCATGGTGCAAAGGAGGATGAAGGAAAATAAGTCAGTGAAGTTCTGTTGGTTTGCTGATCTAATGCTGAAAGGGAATTTACAAAGTCTGAAATAAGCAGCAATTACGTATTGTCACTGGCTCAAGCTAAGTGGAAGAGACGCATGATTTTTCACCAGTTCTTGGTCTGGTTTGTGTTCTCCCTGACTCCTCCTTTAAGATCATTAGGACTTCCTCTGGGCGATGATCCTATTTTTACAGTCAATCAAAATCCATACCAATATCCTTACGCAGGCCAATATGCTATATTAGACTATAAACCAACAGTTACAAATTACTTTCAGAGCCCTCCTAAAACAAAATGCAGATGTAAATAGAGTTCAGAACTGCTCCAAAAGCTGTGCCTTAAAAGTTGTGGATGTCTAAATCTGGAAAGTGTGCTCAGAAGCTCTGTTTGAGACCCATGTAGGGAGATGGCTGGAGTTTTTGGTTAGACTCTGGAGAACTGGGAGCCACAGTCTGTGGTTGTTGGACTTTCTTAGGTAGTTTGGGTTCAGGCCTGAACGTGGGCTGGAAGGGATCCTGGACTGTTTCATCCTGTTTTTGAAGAAAGACTCATCTCCTCTCCTCCATAAACTTGTCAAGTTCATACTAAAACATGTAGCATTTCTTTGCTGTTGGCTGTGCTTAGAGCTATACTCAAGAGCTTTTCCAAGCTTTACTCCACAGGTACGAGTTAGGAGGTAACAGAGGTAATATTTGTTTTTTCCCCTTGGCTGGTTAATACCCTCTTCTCTTTTTGATGCTGAATTACTCATTTTTAACCTCCCATTGGAAGGTAGGATGTCCTTTTTCTCATTGCTCTAGAGCACATTGCTACCCCTGTTGCAGTAGACGTTGATGACAGTGGCATCCACTGTTCCAGACAGGATCTTAGCAAGCCTTGTACAGCTGCCTCCATCCCCTTCACTGATGGAAGTGCTTCTGCAATGTATGTTACATATGCTGTTTGGATTTCACCACTGCGTACAGAGAAGATATGACTAATCTATAGTGCTGAAAAGGATTCATTAGTGTAGCCAGATAGATCCAGGTAGAGTGGACTCTGGACTTTTTTTAATTTATCACATTTAAATGTCATCTGTGTTGTCTCTCATTGCACTCTGGGTTGTGCTAAACTCTGTGTCTTTCCTGAGCAATTGCAAAGGGTCTGTTGAATGTGCTACAGCAAGGTCTGTCTCTAATGTCTTCATTGAGCCTCTCTACAAACAGGAGAGTATACTAATTGCCAGGCTAACATGTCGTTTGGCTCTGTGAACAGGCAACTGAAATCTAACTTATTAATGGAAACTTAAAAGGATCATTTGCAACCCGCTACATGAAAGAAGTACCAAAATGAAATGAAAATACATTGATTGGTACCTCTGTTGCTGTTAAAGCTGATATAGAATTCCACTTTAATTTTCCTGGGAATCTTGACTAATTTCATAAACTTTTTTTTTTGGTCTCTGAAGTTTCAGCAGCTGCTGCCTATATAAAAGCTAGAAATGACTGGCTTTCCTTTAGCAGGAATGAAAGGAGAATTGAGCTCTATAGAAATGAGGAGATTAGAGCTCCATGAGGCATATACCCATTTAATGCTGCTGGAAACCAAACCCACTCGAATAATCTTAAGTCTCACTTCTGCTGTGCAGAAATTCTGGGGGGGAACAAAAAAAATTCCCTTAGTGACTTATTAACAAAGGCTTTTCAGGTTTACTGGGATTTATCATGTGAGCCTAATCTACCTTTTGTTCATCCAGTTGGCAGGCTTTAAGATTTAAAAGGGTCTGCAGAAACTCCTCCTCTGAACCCCTTATTTAATTAAAGAGACTTGGTGCATTATTTACCTTTGAGTCTTCCATTTATGTGGGAACAATGAGCTGGGGTTAACATAATGTAAAATATTTGTGAATGCTGCTCTATAAGCAAATAAACAGAAAAGGAAAAGAAACAGAAAGTCTTGGTTATATCTTCAAATTTACACTGACCTATATGGGTTCACTTTGAAAGTCCGGAAGTGAGGCCACTTCTACATAAATACTAAAGTATAAATACAGGTGTGTAGCTTTGCAACATATTTCCCTGCTTCTGTGGGTGACTAAAGAGCCTAGATGCGAATCAGTCTTCCTTTGCTTCTGTGGGAGATCTCTAGAGTCACTGGATGTGCATATCAGGCCTTACACATACCAGTATTTCATATATATTGCTTGGTAGTTCAGTGAAGACAGGCTGGTAGCTGTAGTTCTCTCACCGGTTCCCCCAGTTTCTTCTCCTCCCCCACTCCATTCATTGCTGTAGCTGTGAGCATCAAGTTGCAGATAAAACGACTTCTGAGAGGCAACGGGATGCAAGTCTTGCCAAAGGCAATTAAGTGCTTAGGATTACAGTGTGCTTTACAAAGTGTGTTCTTGCCGAATCCCTTTCCACTTCTGCTTGCTGGCACAAAGCAGTTTCTTGGCACTTATCTTTGTTATAACAAGTCTCAACATTGCTGAACTTAACTAGTGTGTCAGCTCTCTTAAGTCTAGCAAGCTGCCGTGCCTTAGCTTTTGAGGACAGCCCGGTTGGTGATTCTTCAGTAAGAGTCGGCTTGACCTCATCACCTCTGTGGTAATTGGATTAAATTCACTCACTTGCCAAAAACATGGCAATCTGATGGCATATTAATTATTCAGATTAAAGTGCTGTTTTGTATACACAGGATTCTTCATGCCAAAGGTGTTTTTAGTGCTTGTGATGGAGCTGATGGGCCATAGGATACAGAATTGTCAGCAAGGGACATTTTCACTTATTTTGTTCATCAAAAAAGGATTGAAAAAGACTATCCATTCTGTTTGAAAGTAGAAAATATAACCTGTGGGAGAAGGACTAGATGTTCTAGTTGTTGGTCGTGTGCATCACTTATCAAATTTCACAAGAAGAACGGTAAATTGTTGAGTTCACAAGTGGTCTGAAGCTGCAGACCAGCAGGAAAAGTGAGGAAGGTGAGTGATGGCATGTGCTGTTTTATACGCCCACTGCAGTTTATTTCTAACTGTTGCACAGCAGCTTAAAACCATTGATCTTTGTCTTTTTTACTGCTTCTTCTGTTATTCTTCAGCTGTATTGCGACTTGGGGTATTTGCAGGGTGACAGAATGAGATCTGAACACAAAGCTGCACCCAAAATGATACTGGAACCGTGTAGTGAAGAATAATCTGACCACCAAGCCTATAGTTTCATCTCAAAACCTTTTATATACTGTCTAAACCAGTGTAATCCAGCTTTAAGTGGGAAATCACTATTCTGATTGTTAACCTCAGCAAAATGTTAAGGGAGGAGTGGGTAGTGGGGAGACCAAGGCCTGAGTTGCAAATACGCTTACAAAGAGGATCAGGATTTGAGCGACTGGAGAGACACAGAGGTATTTGGGTCTGGCGTAGATACTCTCTGAGATGTTCCAAATAATGAAAGGATCCCAGTGGTCCGTTAGCTGTTCTTATCTGCCTGGAAGAATTACAAGCTTCCTGTTTGTTTCTAAGGTGTGCAAGAGTTGTGTTTTGCAGCAGCACGAGTCAAGGTACAGTTACCAGCTCTTAGTAATTTGTAATTTAATAAATAAATCACTGACCATCTTTCCCAAACATGGATTAACAGTCTGACAGGTTAAAGAGAACATGTGAACGCACATTCCGTAAGAAGCACTCGCAAAGCCTAGGTCAGGGAACCACTGTCTGTATCGTTTTACACTGATCATAACAAAAGAAAAGTTACAAAACAACAGCAACAAGAAGGCTGTGTTCAAAACATACAGGAAGATAAATTTGTTCTAAAATATCCTGCTTTACTCTGGTTATCTACCTTAGATCTTCTGTGATTGTAAGCTTACCTTTCCTTTGGTGGAAGAAGAGGAAGGGGTTAAATTGATGCTTCCTGTCTGAAAGTGTTACTAGCTGTGCACATCACTAGCTCAAGTGCAGCCTAGTTTTTGAGGGTGAGAAACCTTTTCTGTTTTGTGCAGGATGAGCGTTGTGGGTTAGGTTGGTGGGATCTGCATGTACATATGCTGCTGCTGTTGTAGCACTGACATTATGGCTGTGGTGGCCTTGGGGGGTGTATCTCGGGCAGAGCCTGTGAGCCTGTTTCGGTGGGAGCCCTGGCTTTGAAATGTAACAGCTGGTGTATGGGTCTCTCGCCCCCAGCATCAGAGCAGTGCAATTCCTCTGACCTCAACAGAGTTGCAGCATTCATGGTTTTCAATAATGTGGGAGCGAAACTGGGCCTATATTCTTTTAACTGGTCTATTTAGCAGCTCTTTTCCATATGCAGTCTCCATGCCAGTGACAGGAGCTTCCTGGAACTGACAGGAGACACAAAAGACACTCTTCTCTAAATCACTGGACCTTAAGAATATTGAAAGGATGTTACAACAAGCCTCATAATACACCATTGTCAGGCTCTCTCTGAAGATGCCTGCAGTGGAATCATACCTCTAAGCTTTCCAGAGAGGGTGTGATGACCACACATGGGAGAAAATAGAAGAGTAATAGTTTGGGTGGCTGTGAGAAATTTTATAGTACTACTGTCTGAAACTTGAAACCAGCTGGAGTTATTCAGTGCTGACTGAACTCGTATCAATAATAGGCAAGCAAATATATCAGAGAGTATCACGCAGGGTTTTTTTATGTGTGTCTATGCATGTCTGGGTGCATCTTTCTCACAGACAGGGTAGTGATGAAAGAAGGTTTGTTTCATTTTCTTCATTTCCCTTTCTTCTTCCTACTAATTTTCCTGTTCTTCCACAGTACAATAGTTTTTCATGTTGCTGTGAAAACATCCATACTCTTAAGTCAAGTAAACACATTTGAATGGAAGAGGCTGCTGGTTTTTGAAGTCTGAACTTCAGCATTCCCAGGGATGTTGCAGAGTTTGCATTCTCTGCTTCCTTCAGCTCTGCTCAGGGATGTGCTTTAGCAGGGGGTAGGACTCCTACAGGGGAGTCTGTGGCAAGCTACCCCCACGTCACTGGCAAAACAGGCTCGAGTCAAGAGTTTTGGTATTATTTTCTTGGCAATCAGTGCAAACTTCTGATCACTGATTCAGATATTGAGGAGCAAGACCACCACAGACAATTAAGAAGCCACTTGTACGAACACTTAGACCTTTCCCTTGTCATCTCTGCTTGTTGCAGGATACAGAGTCACAGAAGTGCTGATCCAGGCCATCCCGTCCCTTGGGGGTGTCCCTGCCCCCTTTGCCATGGAGCACCCCACAGAGCCTCTCAGTGGCCACCATTTCCTTTCCGTAGCACCTTGTATCCAGGTGCTTCCCTGGATGACGGATATTTTGGTGCAATAGTCAGGCTCTGGCCTGTGGTGGTTTTCCCCAGTGGGCTACTCTCAGTGCCAGAGCTGGCAGGAACTGGCTGGGACCAGCTCCGGGTAGCTCATGGCCTCCTGACAGTCCTCCCCACTGTGCAACCTTTTACAGCAGTTAGACCCGTGTAATGTGAGAGATGTGAATAAAGGTGCTGCTGTGGGATGGCCATGAGTATGGGTGGGGGAATCCCCTCATGCTGAGGGGAAGGTGAGGAGTCAGGATCTGTGCTGTGTCCTGCAGACATGGCTGGCCTGAGAGCCTACCAGGCCTGGCAGAGAGGGATCTGGGAGTACTGGTTGATTACCGGCTGAACATGAGTCACCAATGTGCCCAGGTGGCACGGAAGGCCAATGGTATCTTGGCTTGTATCAGGAATAGTGTGGCCAGCAGGTCTAGGGATGTAATTCTCCTCCTGTACTCGGCACTGGTGAGACCTCACCTCGAGTACTGGGTGCAGTTCTGGGCCCCTCACTTCCAGAAGGATATTGAGGTGCTGGAGCGGGTCCAGAGGAGAGCGATGAGGCTGGGGAAAGGACTGGAGGGAAAGTCTTATGAGGAGAGGCTGAGGGAACTGGAGCTGTTCAGCCTGGAGAAGAGGAAACTTAGGGGAGACCTCATCACTCTCTACACCTAGTTGTAGGCAGGCGGGGGCTGGACTCTTCTCCCAGGCAACCAACGACAGAACGAGAGGGCACAGCCTGAAGCTGCGCCAGGGGAGGTTTAGGTTGGATATCAGGAAGCACTTCCTCACGGAAAAGGTTATCAGACACTGGAATGGCATGCCGTGGGAGATGGTGGAGTAGCCATCATCCCTTGTGGTGTTTAAGGAAAGATTGGATGTGGCACTTAGTGACATGCTCTAGCTAGGTGGTGTGGTGTCAGGTCTTAGGCTGGACTTGATGAGCTCAGAGGTCTATTCCAGCCTGTATGATAACTCTGTGTAACTCTGTGTAATAGCATTCAATGTCTGTACAATAATTTACTCATCATAAACGATAACCTGAGCTCTTTTTTTGGAAGAGCATGAGAAAAACCTGTCAATGAAGAAAATTTCAGAAGCCCCATATAGCTGTTAAAGACCTTTGTCTGAACTGTGTACAAGCTTGAGGAGTGCTGTGTGTGTACCGTAAGGGTTTTATCCATGGAAGCTCTTGTGCAAAGCTCAATCTCCCACTTCATAAAGTGAAAGGTGAAAGTTTCCTCTGGACTTTCTTCATGCTATTTAGTTTTGCTATATACTTCAGAGTTGAAACTTTTCCAAGTAAAACTTTTGTTGCTCACTTGTCTTCTGGGATGCTTTTAATGTTATTATCTATTTTAGAATAGGAACTTTTACCTTTCTTTGCAACATCTATGGAAGATCTTTAAAAGTCAGTACAGTATCTGCTTGTCTGCGCATGCAAACAAGAGTAACTATCTGGGGAACATAATCATGGCAAAAGGTCATGTTTGCCTTTTATTTGAAATACTTCTAGACTATCAAGTGGTTTAGAAGTCACTCAATCAATACCAGAAGCCAAGGAAAATGGTGCGTCTTATCAACATTAATATATCTTGAATTTTCTAAGATGGAATGTTATTTCCCTCGGCATTTTAATTGAGATTTCATAAAATCACTGTTTTAGTGCATTCTGAAATGGTATTTTAAGTTCCACTATACTGCAACAACAGCTTGAGGCACAAAGCACTAAAAAACCTGCAAAATCCACACGAGGACTCTTCCCCTCCTCTTTTTCCCTTCTACCTTCAAAAGGCGAATCAGCATGAAAGCTGAGACTAGAAACACCTCCATAAACCTCTAAAAATAATAAGAGGGTGCTAAGGGACATATAGTTAAACCATGTGTACCATGGACCAGTTTTGATTTTTTTCCTGCATGTTCCATTGATGTAAAAGGGACTTTTGGGTGCACATTGCAAGGCAAGAATAAGTCCTCCAGTGCATCCGTATTTGCTAAACAACACAAATGGTTTCATCATTAAAGCAGAGACAGTTAAAAGAAAGAAGTGTGTCTTGAGATTTTGGGATAGATGTTTTCAGAGCATTTTACTGTATAGCCCAACTGAAGTAGTCTAATTTAATGGCAATAAATTGAACAATTTTTAGGATTTGTTGCTGTCTGCAACTAATTGTTAAGTAGGGGGGAAAAAAAAAAGGGAAAAAAAAAAAAGAATTAAAAGGTTGCTTTCATATAAGCAATTGTGTCAACACTCCCCCCTAAAACAGAACCCCAAATCTGCCCACTTCTTCAAATAAAAAAAAATCAAATTACACGGACAATAAAATGAACGTGGACAAGTAGGCAATAATCAAGTATTAAAATAGCATTGCTTTTGATAAATTTCACATATCTCGTCAATCTGACAATCGAACATTGCCAATTAAATAATGAAATGGAAGAGTAATATGTCTTGAAGCTGCAACAGCAGTGAGAGTCCGGAGGGACCAGTGTTAACACAGGCTACCAGAGCTTCTGAACCATGGAGGATTAGCTGACTGAATTATGAGTGCAAGCTGCAAGATCAAGGTTACTGTGGGGAGATGGGCTAGAAGAGTATGGAGATCTGGGTCCGTGTCTCACCAAGGCTGTGTGGCTGCATCTGCACTGCTCTTGGTGCTGCACTTCAGCTGAGACTGCATTTCTGGAAATACGGTGGTGTAACTTGTGTTTCGATGCATCTTAAAAATCAACCACTGTAAGTACTCCAGGGACCCTAATCCTTATTAAACCCCAACTTTTCCAGTATGCCTTGCTGTCCCTTTTATCTCAAAAAAAGTTTAAAAATATATCCGTAATGCTATGCTAAGAAATACATGCATTCAAATGAAAAATAACTTGGTAAGAAAAAAATGTAAATGCTCAGCCTGGGTGAGCATTTTCTTAAACAGTCATTATCTCAAAATTAGGATGAAGGCTGAAAAACTAAAATAGCTTATTAATGGACTGAGACACCTTAAACTTTTTTATAATGGGAGTCAGGTGTGTAGAATCTTTTGAAAAACCTCACTAAGTACCTATCTGCATCTTTAGGCACTTAAATGCCTTTGAAAACTTGTTCCCTATTGTATTATTGTCAATTAATTTCAATTAGGGTGCTAGTATTGGAAAATATTCTAATGTCTTCACAGATAAAGAACAGCAGTTGTAAGACTTTCAAAGGCACTTAAAGATACATAGGAATTTAACTTGTAGTGGGTAAAATGTAACTTTTACTGAGAGAACCTGCAATTTGCATTTCATTTCTATGCAGCTTTCTGAGCTAGGAGAGTCCAGTTTCACAGAAGGGAAAGGCGAGAACGTGACTGTGATTGTTGTTGGGGTTTTTTGGAAGTACAAAGGGGTATGGACTAAAGGACAGAACGGAAGCAGGGAGCCTGGTGGTGTTCTCTATGTGATATACGAGATATTCACTATCGTGTTAAGTGGGAATAAACACTGAGGGGATGGGAAACAAAGCAAGGTTCCTCCCCCCTGTAATGGCATAGCACTGTTCATGTGCCAGGATGGGTCACGGTACTGTCACCTGAGCTCAGCGCAGATTTTGGAGCTCCATGGATCCTAAAAACTGAGCAATAGCTTCATTCCAAAAACACTGCAAAAGTTACTGTCAGGAATAGGCTCCTCTTCTGTACTTGATGAGGAAAATTCACTGTAGCTCCATTTTCTTTTCCTATTTTTCCATCTTTCCTGAAAAGAAAAAAAAAATTACAACTCTTAAACTCCTAACGTTTCATGCTTAAACATTTCATACTTGTAAACAAAACGACTGAAAGCTGTCAGTTGGAAATGTCATGTCTGCTGTCAATGGTTCATGAATAATTGACACTGAGATTACCTAGGGAAAGCTGCAATTATCCCGACTCATTATCATATGAACTAAGCCTCGTTTTGTTCTGTGGTTGTAGGATTTTCATTTAACTCCTTGATGTAGGAGGTAAAAAAAAAAAACCCATCAGGACGTTGCTATAAAAAGAATAAATCTGAATGAACAAAACCTCAGAATGATGAATATGTATCAGAATTTCAAGCAGTGGTTCATTTAATCTTGTATACACTCTTTTGCTACAGTATTATTTTACAGGGAATATCGCTGTGATAAATTTGTTTGCTAGCCTAAGGCTTGGAGGAAACATATTCACATGCAACAGAGGTATCAGTAGGAAGATCGTCTTACCCATGTCCATATTTTCATACAGAATGCAGCTATATGTGTTTACTCAGGAAGCAGAAATAGTTGGTGATCAAACAGAATACAAACAGAAAGAATCAAGCAAGCAAAGTCTCCTAGCTGACAACAGATTGAAAAGTATTTTTTTGCAGGAATTCCCTTTGTAAAAAAATAAAAGTTTTAACTTGATTTTCAGACTAAAGTTTAGCTAATCAACACTTACTGCTGAAACAAGCAAGCAGAGAAATTAGTCATAAATTCTACAAGCCAGGAAAGACTTGTAAAGAAACAAACCCCCAATATTTACAAAGATAATGTAAATTACTAACTGCTGCTGCAGAGGCGATATATGTTAAATGCTTCCTCTCAATCTTTACAATATGACAGACTCACAGTTTTTTAGCTGCTGTGCAATGTTGTAGGATAGCCTTGAGGTTTAGGTTACAGACCAAATTAAAAGTTCTTTTTTTCTTCAAAAAAGCCCATGAATTGGAAGCTGAAATGATGAAGCTATTTCCCACAAGTAATTACCATTTTGGATGCCCCTCACTGCTGTTTCCATTGCCTTTAGAAGCATACTATGAATTGGAGGCCATCATATCAATCTGTAGAGCTGAATTATAACTTCGTTGGTATAATGAGCTCTCTTTGACAGCCACACACAGTCAAAGTCATTGTTCAGAAAGGATAACCAAGCTATTGCCTCTCAAGCACACCACACTTCATTAAAATGCAAGTCATTTCTTTAGACACACACTCACTGAACTCCAACCCCTCATAAATCTTGTAACATTTCATTTCTTGTTCACAGCTCTGAAATGTTGAAACTGGGGCCTTTGGTAACTTTTCTCATAATCTGAAAACACATATAAATTTCCCACTTCATTCTTTTCTTTTCTTCTTTTTTTTTTTTTTTCCAAAAAATTGCAAGAGAGGAAGACAAACAGTTTTTTAAAAATCTGCCTCTTCAGCCCTCATAGCAAACCTGTCAAAAGCAATTCTGTTGCACTGTTGAAGACTTCCTGACATACACTCAGTATTTCCACCCTTTACGTTCATATCTTTGTTCTGGGTGATAATATCTAGAAAATACAAGTATTACTTTCTCATTTTGATCTTTTATGCAGCCCTTATATGGTCTTCCATTCCTTCTTAGTGGCTTAAATGTAACACTATCCATCCCAATGCAAACACAGAAAATAAAACAAAAAAAAAACCAAACCAAAAAATCCCTACATGTGTAAATTAAACATGAGAAGAAGAAACAGTGGCCACTTCCTGATGTTTCCTCTCCATCTTTATAAGCACAGAATTAGTTTGAAACACTGTGTAAGTGCTAAATACCAATGACGATAGATACCTATTTCATCTTCTCCAGTAAGTTTGTAGTTTTAACCAAATCCTCTTTTGTCTTTGCCTATTGATGTGGGTTTTTTTTTACTTCATGTCCTGCATACAGTTCCTCTGTTATCACATACAGTGGCCTATTTGTTGTTCCTTTAAAGTACAGTGTGAACCTGGTAACAGACGAGCGATGCTCAGATTTCCTTCTTAGAGTGGCTTCAGCATTAAGAATAGTAATACACATTCTGATAATGTTACACTTTATTGCATTCAGTATCCACAATTCTCAAGGAGCAGGGCAAACCTATTTCAAAATATCTAAATATTTAAATTTACACCCACTGCCACATAATTCTGCAGCAACCTCTAGAAACTGTCAAATGATAATCACTTTACATAGCTGAATACAATTATGCATCATTTTTTCCCATAATCTGCAGAATTATATCTGAATAAAAGGTGTTCAAAGCCAGCTGTATGCATAATCCATATGAGCTCCGAGCATTCTGCTTCTACTCAGTCAGAACCAGAAAAGCCTCAGCAGACACTTCCCAGAAATACCTAAATTGACGATTTATTTGGGTTGATTATTGCCCATGTACAGAAAGTGATACACAGCAATGTAGGGGTGACGGTTTGAGTACCTGTGTATGTGCATCATACGTATATACATATGCAATCTGTGCAATATGCCTATACATGTGTCTACAAAACCAGACTCTACATGCATGTTTCAGCACAGTTGCTGTTTCAAGTGACCTGAGCGTGGCTTTCCAGTCTCCAGAATTTAAATGCCTCTCTCTGTGGAGCCTCAGAACAAGATGAGAACTTTACATAAAGATTAAAGTGAAGCACAAACCTTGCACATAGAAACATCACTTATTCATGGGCACTTATGTATGTAATACTGTAAGTCAGCAGA
Organism: Chloroceryle amazona; assembly: GCA_027560015.1. Taxonomy (NCBI): domain Eukaryota; kingdom Metazoa; phylum Chordata; class Aves; order Coraciiformes; family Cerylidae; genus Chloroceryle; species Chloroceryle amazona. Next base: position 57,828 of record JANHFX010026984.1, on the reverse strand, counting down.
GTAAATGCATTTCAGCACACTAGCCCTAAGTAGCTCTTCATTTCTCTTAATTCCTAAGAGTCAGACACCAGATCACACTCTTTAAAGATATAATTCACATAGAGTCTAGTTGTCCTCTTCAAGTAGCAAAATCTTTCACATGGTAACGTTTTCTCATTTTAAAAGACTGTTTTTTTAATGTTGAGGCATCGATTTACACAAACAGCAGTTACTGGCTGCTATTTAATGGAAGACCATATTAAAGTAAAAGGAACAGAAAACAGAATGTAAAGTTTCCACTCTGAGGCTGTAGTAAAGCTGACAGTCTAGTAGAAAAGACTAATCAGTACATAAGAGATTCAAGGTTGCCAGCAATTAATTCTAACAGCAAACTAAGCATATTAAGGGGTCTCGGTCAAATCCTAAGAGTCTTGCAAAAATTTAACTTAATCTTTGCCTTCCACTGAGAGCTTGCAGGGTCTAGACCATCATTGTATGGGGGAATATAAAATCCCCTTGCACTATTTTCTTTAACTTATGAAACATATGCTAGACACCTATGGAAAAAATAAAAGAAAAAAAAGAAGAAAAAACTCTACCCTTTACAGTCCTTCATGGAAGGAGCACCTATTGTTCTTGTCACTCCATTTCTTTCAGCTGTTTTAGTTCCCCCTTTATAAAATGTTTCTCTTAAAAAAAGTATTGGTAAAGTCAAGGTGGGAAACATCTCTATAACGTTGCCATGAGAGCACGTTTGTAGCTATGTTCCTGTCACTTTTGAACTTTAGCTTTCAATTAGAAGCACTTATGGATACTTTCTAGAAACAATTCTACACCGCCCTGATAATACACAGTATTTCTCAGAGAATTATTATTTTCACTTGGTTTAAGTGGTTACTGTTGAAAGTCAAGCATCTTGTGTCCAAGAGGATTATCTCATGGAGGCAAATCGAGTGAAGGCTGACAATATTTTAGTTTTAACATTGTAAGTAGAACTCAAGCAACTCCATTTTACTGGGCAGTGAAATGGGAAGAGCCACAAAGACTCTCTCACTTGTCACAGGACAGCTAGAAATGATTGCAATCCTTTAGCTTGAAAGAATATAATAATGTCTTCCTTCAGATTGCAGGACCATCCAACAATGAGAAAAAGGAAAGCAATGGGCACCAGTGAACCCACAGACACTGCTGCCCATCTGTTGCTCCTTTCCCTGACCCTTCTCCAAATCCATCACTGGCTTGTTTCCTCACAGGCTGGCTGCAGAGTAGTTTCCTCAGGAGTATTTATGGCCATCAAACATTGCAACATGAATCAGTTTCTTCTACAAGAACTTCATCCCTTCCTCCACAAAACCCAGAGTCCTTTAACATAATATAAAATCTCTCACTGAAATAAGTGAGAAGGTGTTTTGTGGATGATTAAGATGGTGTAAATTTTATTCCAAGCAATATTAGAATTCTTTGGTTTAGAACATACATGGAATAAACATTTCGGTGAGCAATCAATATACAAATTATTCAGAAATTTGGAAGCACATCTGTCAAAGTTTTGAGGATTTCCATAATCTGCCAATAAGGTCAAAAAAGCAGTAAACCATTCTCAGTTATTGCACTCACATATTAAATGTACTTGTTTGGTTGGGATTTTGTTCTTACTGGTTTTGTTGGGGTTTTGGTTTTGGTTGGGGTATTTTTTTGGTTTTGTAGGGTTTTTTTGTTTTCATGAAACATCTTTCCAGAGACGAAGAAGAGGACAGGTTTTTCACATTTTCTTTCTGTATAATGCATCAATGGAGTGAAAATTTTGCTGTGGCTGTACTGTTAGAAGCAGCAAGTCTTAAATGAGAGAACATCTGGAATGCCCTTTAGATTGGACCTAACATCCTTGATTTATTCAATCTCACCTTCCAGGCCCTTTCTTTTAGCCATTTCTTTCTTTTCACCTATTCTAGAGGTTCTGTTCAGTTAAGCTGTATCATTCCAGTTCTCCAAAAGCAGCACAGTGAAATCACAGGCACTGGACAGGATCTAGGATACCTCAGGCTGAGAGGGTCCCTGGGAGGTGTCTAGTCCCACCTGCCGCTCAAAGCACTGTATCACTACTGGAGAACACAGGCCTGTGTCCATTCAGGTCCTGAAAACCTCTAAGCACCCTAGGATGAAGCTGATGAGCCCCAGGGAGTCTGACAGCACCTAACTTAAAATTGTCTGTAATTTGTTTCTTTCTAATTACAGGCTTGAGACCTTTCTTCTTATATAGTGGTAACTGAAAATTAAATAATCATCTTTCATTGGCACTGCTTGCTGATAATTTTCCCAACACTTTCTTCTAATATCAACATATGATGCTTGTTGTTAATCCTGGTATCTCTTGTGATATATATGCCTTAGTTTTTCTTCTTTAAACTTAGGTTGCACGCTTTATATTTCCTGCATGCCCATTCATCTAAAGGTAAGCTAAAAAAAACCTGTATTTATTTTTTCCATATAGTCCATATTTTACAGATGTGTAGTCATTCTTATATCTGCAGAAATGTGGCTGAAAGGATCTATCACAGAATCACAGAATATCTGAGGCTGGAATAGACCTCCAGGATCATCAAGTCCAACCTATGACCCAACACCATGAGACCAGCTAGACAATCAGGTAAGCATACAGAGAAAAATATATGAAGAATGTTTGATATACAGAAAAAAAAAAAAATAAATCAGTTTGCTCTTTCATGCTTTTGACCTGACTGCAAAATCTAAGACACATTAATGTGCTGCAGTCAGGTTCCAGGGTAAGTTTTTCATAGGATGTATTTGAAAAAGAGAGTAATTCACCACTCCAATTTCCCTTATCTTGATAGTAGAGAGATGGGGCTGCTGAAGCATTACAAAGTCATTTTAAGTTATTTTGTTGATGTTATTGTTGTTTCATTATTAAATGATTTCTTCTTTGGGGTTTTCTCAAACACGATGATTAATATCTTTAATACATTAAAGGATAGCTTTATAAAAATATGTGACCAGAGCCATAAGACTGATTTATGTGAACAGAGGAAGACGCAGCTTAAGCACACAGAAGAGATTTAATCCACAGCATAAGTATAAAGAAAATTAGAAAAAAATATAGTCTTAAGGACATTAGAGATCTCAGGTCGTCTTCTTCTAAGCTATTGTTAGACTCGATCAAACTAAAATTGCAAAACCAAACAGAAAAAAATCTTGTTATGCTTGGGTGGAAACATCAATATTTTAGAAATATCTAAAAGATAAATGATATAGGGTTTTGCAATATTGGTAAAAGACAAAAAGAGCAAAATATAATTGAGGCAACTTTAGTCTGCGGATTGCAATACAAACATTTGTCCAAACAGTTTTTCATTTCTCTCCTTATTGCTAGTTAAAGGATCGTTTTATTTCTTGAAAGCAGCAAGCAAGCCACTTCTCATCAGGCTGAAATGCACTTGGAGATTGTGTAACAGAATGTAACAGAAACAACAGCATCAAAGATGGAGAGCTTTATTAGTGTTATTACTAAAGAAGGCAGGATTGGACAGAGATAGTGAAGTGGGCATAACCAGCAGCTGTGGAAAATAGAAGTATTATTACCTGCCATTGAAATGCAATCAGGTCAGGAGCACTTAGAGAAGGGAAGATCAAAGGTTCTACTGGACTCAGCAGTCAGACTCAAGCCTTAAGCCTTGCGGTTCTTCTTCCCTTTTTAAGTTTGTATGCAATACACTTTGAACTGCATAATGGTTGGTCAGACAAGAGATACAGGATTATTTCAGTTCCTGTGAGACAAAACTGATTTCTTAAGTGCCCTCTTGCTGTAATTAAGTATGTGTGATTGTAAAAAAACAGGAACTACAAAAGTATGAAGGACTGGCATTTTAGAGCTTCCAGCAGAGGACATCTGCTTCTAAACACTTCATTGTTTCTGAAAACCTGGATTTGATAAAGAGCCAATTTTATGTCTGAAATCAAAAGGGTAAATAAATGATGTGTAGAAAACCATGTGAAACAGTCTGATACTGCAAATGTCTAATCACATGATTTCAGCAGGAGGTTAGGAATGTAAATAGGAGTTAAGAACCCCTGCTGAAGCTGGAGCATGGTTAAATTTATATACTTGAGCAATATTTAAATCAATGGGAATTCAATATAACATTAAGTAATCTCATGTTTAAAGGAATAAAGCTGAGATTATTCTTCTCGATTATGTGCAGTTACTTACACATTATTTTATATCCTTTTATTTTCATATAATTTAAATTCACAGTTCAGTTTTCCTTCTGGTTTGCTGAACTGAACAAATGTTAGGTTTATCGATGATTTGTGAATAATGAGGTCTACTAGAACATTCTCATCACTCATACAATATCAGTGAGCTCCATGTTTATTCAGCACAATAGAAGTCATTTGAATTCTGAGTTGTTAAATGAAATAAATTTGATCTTATTGATATTTGTAAGTGATGAGATCACTCAGTGGTATCACTCACCTGTAATAAGTAAAAGTACTCTGTTCAAGATGTGAAACTGTTATATTTATAGGTGTATAAATACATCTTACTTTACCAATTCACTTAAAATGGCATGGTCATAACATATACAAATGCTTCCCATCTTTAAATACAGATTTTTATTGAAGTATTTTTATTGTTCATATTTTACTGAATACAAAATTATTACTGGATTTGATATACACCTGCTCTGTTTCATCCCAGTGAGATGAAATAAGGGTGTCCAGGATGTTCCCAGTTCTGGGTCCTGAATAGGAAATTAAGTCTTCAGGCAAACTCAGGTTTCCAAGCTTGAAGTCAGCTTTCTCTAGGCCCACAGAATCTCTGTGTGATATATTTGGTAATTAGTCTCTGGTAACTAAGAAATATCCCAAGTATGTTATGTATATAAAAAAAACAAAAGCCTCATCAGAGCTGCTGTAATTTGAGGAGGCTGGATAGAAACAGTTCTTCCAGCTGTAAGACAGCAGGACTGCTGCAGAGCCCTAGTCTGAAGAGTTCTTCAGACAGTCACTGACACCTAGAGAACACCTCTTCATCATTAATTTTATTAAAATGTCTGATCTGTTCGTCACTGGTGGTGTTTTTCTCACATATTTACACACATATGTGTGTGTGTGTCTGTGAGCTTAGCTCCAACTTGGCTTTCTTGTTTCCTGTACAGAACTTTGACATGTGACAAGCCAAGGTGTTTCACAAACAGTCGCTGGGCAAATGAAAACAAAACAAAAAAAAAAAGGCAATTAGTTGACACAGTTGTAGCATGAGATACTGAATTCTCTTTTAACTTACAGCATTCAATTTTACACTTGAAAAAACCCTGCAAACATATATTCTCACATCAAAAGATGCAATGGGTAGTCAGATTATGACTACCAGTTACATTCCAGGCATCAGGTTTCTGGCAGCAGCAAATGTTTCTTTAATAGTCTATAAAACTTTTACAAGATTTATTTTGGGCAAACTTAACAGTTGTCAGAAGTTGCCCTGTTTTTCCACAATCATCCGTTTAGTCAACCAAAAAAAACCCCAACTGTTTTCTCAGTAATTTTGAAGCTTTTAGAATCTTAAACTGAAACTTATGGTACAGAAACCTATCAAAAAGTAATACTGAAAGTGAGGTACTGCTTTTCCAAGGAAGAAAATATACACTTAAAAGTTTAGACTAGATTTACCTTTATAATATCATAGTTAAATTAGAAATTACATTTTAGGCTATTCCAAAACACGATATAATGCACAGTATGGTACTACTGAGGCTGTCCTAGGTATCAAGTGTACAACCTGTCACAGCTATGGTATTATCACAGTATCTCTGCATTTAACTTAAACAGAAAGCACGGCTTAACTTCCCTAACAGTTAATTAAGACAGTATCTTTATCACCTACTAACCTTTGCTATATCTGATAGTGTGGAGCTAAAAGAACAATGTTATCGAGTCTCACATTATCAAGGCTACATCGGAGATGACTTTTCACAGCATTCAGGTAGACAATAACAGTAGATTTCTATGGTTTTGCTATTGATTTCAAACACCACATATAATCAGTTGAGGAAGTGCTCCCCATGGGAGAGCTATGGGGTTAGAAGTCTCAGAATGGTTTCAGGGATGATCTGGTTTTTATTTAGAACAATAGTAGTGATTCATTATGTGTCTTAAGCTGTGCCACCATTTCAGTTGCAGAACAGCTTTAATTGTGATCTGACAGTTTTATTCTTGCACACCAAAAGTTCAGAAATGTGTTTGAAACATACGTACTTCAATCTCATAGCAGCATTGCCTCATTCATCTGTAATCTCAAATGTCATCATCATTCAGGGCCAAAAACATGCTATGACCCACACTGAGTTTACTTTGACCTCTTTAAAACAATTTGGGATAGAATAAGAAAAAGGCTATTCATTCTTATCTATAACTATTTGCAGGTATTAACAAAACTGATTAACTGTATTAAGGAGGCTCAAATATATTTCAGGAGTTGTTAGCCATCAGAATTAAATAAGTAATGTTGGGAGAAGAACTTATTTAGTCGAAGAAGTCAGCCCCGAAGCCCATTACAAATTCCTGCCTGCAAATTTGTCCGTAAACATGAAAATTACTAGAATGCCACTGTCCAAACAGTAACAGAGAATCATTAAGAATCTCAGAAGGAAATTCATGTAACAGGAAATCTTTTACAGAAGTGTTTGTTTGTTTAGTTTTCAGCATTACCACCTCTAAGAGTGAGTTGTAAAATCAAATACAGCAAAAACCATATATGAAAGAAAAATTGTTACCATTTCAGACCAGCCTAGTACACAAACTTAGATATACAATAAATAAAATAATGAATTACAAATAACATTTTTCAAAATCATTTAATTTCCTAACTTTGAGTCAGATTACCAAAGTGTCATTTTTCACCTGGTCTTATTTTTTATTGGAATTATTATTAATCTTGGAGAGGTGGGGTTTTTTTTCCAGTTTTTGGTTCAGGATATTGTATTTTTGAAGCAAGGAAGAGCTACATGATAGAGAATCTTGCCAGCTTCTGATTAACAATAAAAATGTTAAGAGTACTGGACTGTAATATAATGATAAGATTAAACTGTGAAACAGGTTTGATTATAAAAGACCTAGTCTAAAAAAATGTAATCCTGATGTAAAATGTTATATATTATGGCTGAAGAGGAATAATAAACCAACCTATGCATATACTAAAAGTTAAAATATTCAATTATATTTTAGAAGTCATTCTTATCAGTGAAACACACTTGCTCTACCAAAATAAAAGTTGCATAATTGGAAATTAAAAAGTTAGAACTGTGTCCTTCAACTTTTTCCAAGGTGCCTGTTCTTTCTCCTCTGGAAGAACACTCGAGATTATCTTATTTCAGGGGAAAAAGACAACAGCTTCCACTTTGTTCAGTCATTTTCCTCTTCACTAAGCTACACTGTTCCTGTAAACTTCTACAGTGCACATCATATTTTAGGATAAGTATTCATACCAGTAAACCACAGACCTACAGGAACATTTGCTTACTCATTTTGCATATGGGAAAAGTGCAGCACACAGCTTTTCTACACACACACTCCTACAATACTTTTTGCTTTGATCATTCAGTCGGTTTTGAGTATAGGAACTTTATGCTTCTGGTAAAAACTACTTTCAGGTATTGTGGTTGGTTTATTCAGGCTTTCATAGAGACATTGCTACCTCCTAATTCAGTTTCCAGTACAAACACAACATATTAGCTTCTGCAGAATGATCAAATACAGTGGCTGTTTGAATTAGATAAAATCAAAACATTAAATTTGCTGAACGGTACAAATATTTGACCGACAATTCATGTGCTCATCTCTGATTAAGAACAGGTTGTGTAAAACCCTTCTCAAACCTAGAACAAACTCTAGGACTTAATCCCACTAATCCTCCAAAGCTGAAAAACCTAAAAAACATGAATTTAGTTTTGCAGCATGTCCTGTTGAACATGCAGATCAGCAGATTGAGGCCCTAGAAAATAAAGTGGTAGGTAAAGGGGTCAAGCTAAAAGCTGAACTGTATTTTTTGGGGTCCCAGAATTTAAACAGGTAATATTATGGCTCGTGCACCTGAAGTCAGAGGCATGGATCTAAACACTTTCTTTCCATCTTCACAATTTAAACAGTGTAAAGTACCATGATCACCGTGGCTTAGAGGGGTCAGCAATGAGCACATTGGTAACTCTCCTGCTGATCACCGCTCCCGCCTCCCCGCCGTCGGGGTGAGATGATGGGGATCGTCGGGCGAACAAATCATTCCCACCAGTACTTTTTAATTCTCCTGTTAAGGACGACTCCTAGTTTTCTGCTCAAGGCAGAAGTCGTTATTCATTAGGCACCTAAGAACATTGCAGAAGACACAGTTTTAGTTCAGCATCACTAAGTTTTCTTCTCTAGTTGAAAATGCACAGACTTCTGCAAAAAGTTCATTGAAGATAGGAGCCAAAAGATCAGCGTGAAGCTATGGAGGGGGAGCATAAAACTAAAGATTAAATTAGCCATAACTAGTCAAAAAATTATCTGAGCAAGGTAAGGATTTATGCTAAGTATGCTATGCACTTCTTATTTTGCTGTCCTTTCCCAGTAAGAAAGAGATGAATGATGGACGAAGTCCTTCTCTTCTCTGGACCATGAGATCATGCTGCTTGTTGCCTTGGACTAATAGACATCACTTCCATTAAAAATAAGATTACTTTTTTTCCCCACCTTATCACATGAACGTTAGAGGACATGATGATAAAATCCACACCACCAATGAAAAATACCTAAATCTAAGGCCTGCTGCCTTCATAATTTTCAGAATTGCAGAAAAATAATTTTTCTTTCCACTCTAACTCTATATAAGATATAGTATTGGAGCTTCTCAATGTGCATACCCTCAAATTTAGAATTAAAATGCTCAAAGATTTTCTAGAACACCAGAGAAAAATCTTTATATTATATCCTGGTATTCTGTTGATCCTTTACAGATGTTTAAGCAGCACTCAGCATTTATTTTCTTTTTTTTTCTTTCCCGGCATCTAATGAGGAATTCTTTAGTGGATTTCCCCATGAAATGCAGTTCAGAATACTCTATTCTTCATATTGTTTCCAATTTTCTCTGCTTGACATGCTGTGTTACATGCAATAATCTAGATATCACTGCAGCTGTCTTTCCAGGGACAATTTACACTGCTCTAGTTCGGCAGCAGTTAGTTTCAGCAATACAACATTGGTTCTGTTACTTTTAATTATTAAAAAAGTGGAAAGAAAACAAGATTTCATGTCATTTTTGAGGAGGCAGAACAGGATTTGTATGACATTATTCTGTAGTGTCTGCCTTGATCACACCATCTCCTGTAATACTCTCCACTTTGCCCACACGGATTAAATAACACAGCTACTTGCTTAATAAAAGGTAAGAGCACTAAAGGTTCAGCAGACTTTGATTTTGGAAGAAAGCTCTTCATAAACACTTACCTGAATAACTTAATGGTTAACTGAAAATATGCTAGTACAGCATCTTTACAGGCCACTGTTACACAGCTTGCAGAAGTCTAAACCTATTCCAAATGTCAACATAAATGCTAAGAATACCTTCTGGCTATGAAAAAAATCCACGGAGTCTGAGCTCATTTCATTACATTTCATTTCATCAGACTTTACTCAAAGCAACTAAAATATAAATTTAACTTTCACATGGGAAAAGTATCTTTATTTTATCAACTGCCAGCTGAATTTTGTATTACTTTTCAGTATGTTCCTTCCTTTTAAAAATGCTGTAATCTATTCCATTTATTTGCAATAGTGTTACTGCATTTTAGCAAAACAAGTCAACTGTAGATCATCTTTCCAGCCCAAATGTTGTAATATGCATTTGCTGTATCATAATTAAATATCTCCTTTCCTCCTTATTGAGCCTCGATACTTTAGCTGCACCCATTTTGTAATCGTGTTAACGTGTTTCTTCAGATCCTTGAACAGTTTTACTTGAGATCCTTGAAGAAGAGCCTTGTAAAACAGAGCAGTTTTGATGTATATGAATGCTAATAGAGTTATTTCCACCATGTGTATACGCTGGAAATAAGACTCAATCATCTGGGCAGTGCATTTTAAATTTGGCAATCTTTCTGCTCAATTGAGATCAGCAGATTGTTGAACATTCATGGGTCAGAACTTTTTATTAGAAGACCCTGGTCTTATGTTCTCACTTAAAACAATTCATCATTGCCCTTTCCATCTGAAGAACTTTTACGTTTTGAGAGTTAATTTACTGTATAAAGTTTGATTTGATAGGCCCTGAACCTTTTGCTCACAAGTTAGTTAACATTACATTTTTCCTACTCTTTCTTTTTAAGCTTCAAAATCATGGTTGATTTCCCTGTAATGAAAAATTAATAAAGTAAACTGTTCTGTTGGATGAACTCAAAAGGAAACAGAACAGCAAAAGAGCCCTTTCTTTGGGGTAGAAAAGTGTGATTGTGAAAGAAGGGTACCAGTGTTCCTCTCTTTCACAGACCAGCAGTGGCTATCTGGAGACATCCAGCCAAATCTAGCCACAAATTTAGCAAAGTGGCTCCCATTTCGTTCAATACCACTGGAGCCAGAGTAAACGTATTATATAATATTCATGTTAGCTACATGTAAGCAAGCAAAATGTCCAGGCTTTAGCACAGATAAACATCCAAAAACTGAATTAGAAGAGTTTACCTACAGACATCCCAAAACCAAATACCTGACCTGCTGAAAGGTCCATCACTACCTTTTAAGATCTTCTTATATTTTCTGAGTTCTCATTACACAAACTGAATTCTTTATTAAGTGAGCACCACAAAACTTAGGAAGCAAAGAAATGAATAAAAGCTACAAAAGAACATTTGCAGTGCACCTGAGGAGCTAAACATACAGCTTCTATACTGAATTATTTTACATCAGCTGCTGACAACAGAAAATCTTGTAGCTATGCTTCAGCACGTTTCACAGCAGCGCTGCTGAAATCTCTACTTTCTCTCAAAATCCCCGTGTTTCGTTTCTATATCCGGGAAGACAAACATGGTTTTATATTCAAAAATGGTATATGAATTTTCATTTGGTACAGAACTACCTCAGTTGAATTAAAAAAACAGAAGTAGCAACAGCAAATTTTACATCAGAAGATGGAAGATGTATGTTTCTTGGTACATCGGAATCACCTTATCTTCAGGACTTCAGGAATTCTTACAAAGCCAAATATGCAGCATATGTCACGCTTCCCAGATTTACCGAATTCCCTCTTTCTCTTCAAAATTCCCCTAGAAATTTCTTATCCTTGTTCTCTGGATTATGAATCAGAATTTCCCAGGGGAATAAAGAAATGCATGCCTCTTGATTCTAAGCTAATAACAGCTCCTGAATGAGTCTCTGCCATAATTTAAGAAGCCTAAGGGTGTAATTACACAAATGAATTATTGAGAAGTAGATTTACTATATTTTGGGCATTCTGTTAAAAGCCTGCATATATCTGCTCTTTTTCTGAGGTAGCTGGAATTATTTTACCTTACAGTCACAAAGGTAAATGCATATTTGCACCACACTGTCAGAACTTGGATTTTCTTGGCTTTATGCCTGATTTGGGAAACGTAAATGTAAAGTATTATGCAGCAAATAATGATGTCTGTCTTGTGATATTATTATGTTCTTTGTTATATTAGAAAAGAAAAAAAAATATGCCGACTATTCATTTCAAAATCTGTAGAAGAACCTCATTAGGTAAAAGCAATCCCTTTAAAAGACCACTCTCTGCTAACATCACACTACCAAACATTAAAAGTTAATATTTAAGGGGTTTTTTTTATTATTTGCCTCCGATTTCTGAGCCTTGTAGGGCTTTTCATGATTATCTTTCATAATCAAGAAAGATGAGATATTTTTCACTATATGAATTCTGAAGTATGTGGTTCTATTGCTTTAATTTAATTGCAACTGTAATGATACTTCCAATTAAAGGTCACTGTCTTGGTCTGAGTTAGAATGCCATTCAGTGATTTTACTTTTCAGCCAAGTCTCTTCTAAGTAAGTGCACTTGCTGAAGTCAATGGCATATTTTCACAGACAGTGTCTGCTTCCAGCAGTGATAACACTCCATATTTAGAGTTACTACTAAGGATTGTTGTGCAGAAAGGCTCTTGCTTATACTCACTGCTGTGGTCACTGCTAAATCTTGTGCATCATGTTATGGGGTACAGAAAGCCAGGACAGGTGACCGTAAGCTGACCAATGAGGTATTCCATCCCACATACGTCATATTCAGCATAAAGCTGAGGCATCATTTTATATATATATATATATACACACTTCTATACAAGCATAACTTATACCCAAGAACGCTGTGCCAGCCGGAGCCTGAAACCAGCAGATCATCAACCGGCAGTGCAAGGAATGTCATTTCATTAACCAAACCTAGTTTTTCACTTCATCAGCACCCAGCAAACATGCGAGCCAGCCACTGCAGCGCTCACGAAGGTGCCACCAATACATCCAGAAGATAATTCAACATAATTGGATAGAACAGGCAAGGAAAAGGAGATGCTCAATGAATTCACGTGTACAGGGCTAACACAGCGAGTGAGTTATTGAAAGCTGATACCACGCTGGCTCTAAACCAGTGTGCTGTGCAGCAGTAAGCCAATGACTCCCCTCTGCCCCTCATTTGTTATATGAACTGTCACTGCAAAACCTCCCAGGAGAACAGGCAAAGCGCTTCTATGCGCACCCAGGGACTATCACTGTCACAACTCTGGCTGGTCAGATAAACCGATTTTACCTCTTACTGGCATTCTCCAGTCTCACAGCCTCTACTTGCTCTCAGCTAAGATGGCTGAATTGGCTTCTGCCCCTAAATGCTGCTAAATCCCACAGCGATCATGAATCAGAGCTCTTAGCCACAGCAGTTCATAGATCAATATATTAACACAGAGTAAAATCAATGATGGTTTGCATTAGTATGCTAGATTTTGAACTGCAGCACCTTACGACCAGAACCACTGCTCTCCAGCCAGTTTTGGGACTTGTAAGCTCCACTCAATGGATGTGATAGACAGTTGGAGGTGATAACCTCTTAAATTGTCCTAGCTTGGACAGTAAAACTTGTCGAACAGAACTCATTAAAAACTCCTTTTCTACTAATGCAAAACAAGAACTGAGACCTCCCCTACTTCCTTTCCACCCTTATGCTGCTAGAAGAGTATCTTTTATTCATACTTCATGCCTGCAAACTCTTCATTTCCATCATCTCCATTTTCTCCACATTTTCCTCAGTTAAACTCAGAATAAACAGCTAATATTATTTTCCTTTGTCCATTGTTCAAGCCTTGTCATTTTGTTTACCTACTCACCAGTACCTCTTGCCTTCTGCACTAAATTAAGTCTCCTCTTGACTTTACATAATCATATAAATATATACAGTGAAAAATCTCCAAACTTTCAGCTCACCAACTTTTAGTACAGGGAAGTCATAGTAGTGTTACTGGCCATTACAAGGCTTAGAGTTCGTTTCTGTTTCAGAAGCATACCCTGCAACTCAGAAAGGTTGACCTAAACTATCTGTTTTGCACTGAGTGCCTGTTCAGTTCTTACCCCTATGTAAATACTGCAAAACATCATTTATTTTATACATAGAATATCTATTAACTTAATACAAGGTCACAGGACACATAAAGAACTAACTTGTATGTCATATGGCTGCACAACAGCAGCCTTTCCTTTGTTTACAGAGAAGCATGAGAGCTTTTTTGTTTGTTTGTTCCTATTTAAATGCAGTTGTGGAGAACACAAAGTGTGTAAGGTAAGAAGCAGACCTGAGTATGTCCAAGATCGTTCATGCATTCAGGGTTAACCAGGTTGAGGCTACAAAAGAATTTTCTCCCAGGCTGAGCTGCAGGAATTGAAAACTATTTTACTTTTCTCTTGCAGCTTGAAGAGTTAGTTGCTCACTTCACAGGTTATCCTGACAGTTTTGTCAGACAAATTCCTTCTTGCTGCTCTATCAACCTAGGATATCAGTGATCTCCTTCATCATTTTCATTGTCACTCCATAGCTTTTGTAGTCCTTTTGCACTGAAGACTGAAGTTTGCTATAGGCTTTCTGTGTCTGTACTGCAGCAGGAGTACACAGGGGTAAGTAGCAAACCATCAGCTCCTGCAGGCTTCAACTTAAAGCACAGGGAAAGGCAAGTACAGACAGAAACAATCTTCCCATTTAGAATGGCCTTTGGTTTCTGTCCTGCACAGAGTTCCCAACCACGAACTAAGTACTTTAAGTTGTCACAAGTACTCACATCATTTTCCCAATCATATTTTGGCCAAGAGTGACTACAGAGCAGTGTAAATCACCAGAGGAAGTCTACACATACAATTCCTTCTGGAGAAAGCCAGTTGCATAAATGTAACAATGTCTGCATGAATGCAACACAGCCTGGGTAATGGGAAGAAATCCAGATGTTTTACTCCTGTCTTACCTAAAAATCATCTTCTGCTTGACAAAATTAAACTGCAGCTCTGCTCTTGTACCTGATTTTAAAGCACCTCATTCCATTTCAACAAGTCACTCCCATAGTGTCGACTGCCTGCTGGGCAGTTGTTTGCATGTCTGGTTTCCTTTTCACTGCAATGATCTACACCACTTTGGTAGTACCTTGAACATCTTACCTGAAAGAAAGAGAACTCCTTCAAACCTGCCTGTTGCACTGCTTCCAAAACACAGACACAGCTCAGACATTGTAAGAGAAGGCACAGAGAAGAACACAGTGACTGTGGCACTACCTGAGCTGCGCTGAAATGCAAGTGCTGTAGAGCTGCCATCAGGATAAAGGAATTTGAAGCAGGAGTGAAAGGAGGAGGACCACACTTTTAAGACAGAAAATACATGTCTAACCAGACTCCAGCTCCCAAACCACAAAGAGCTAGACAGAATGCCAGAATACAACTTAATTTCGTGTCAACATGGGCAACAGTCATAAAAATATCAATACTGGGACTGATGATTCTTTTTGAGGAATGGACCTAACATCACAAAACTCTTTTGTTTGCTGGAAATCTGTTCAGGCAGTACATAAATGATTCACACTCCTTAAACCCTCTTCCATCTCCTGACTGACTGCTAGAGAGCAGGAAGTTTCCCAGTGCTGCAAGGGCAGAGAATGCTAAATAATTGCTACCTTCTTTTTTGTGGTGTATGTCAAACCATAAATGTGCAGCTGCAGACCAGCTCTGCCTCTTTGCATAAGGGGTGGGTATGAACTTGACTCTTCCTGACTTCAATTTCCATATGCTTCTTGTTAGTCTCTTACCAGTTGCTCAAAACTGTAACCAGTGTTGTGAATAAAGTTGCCTTCTTCCCTTTACCATTTGCCTGGTTAAAATGAAACCACACCTCTGCCACCACCACCACCCACCAACACTTTGACCAAAGTAGGAATCCTGCCATGGTGACTGTTCATTGGGGAAAGTCAGGCCAGTCTTGCTACCCTCAACATTGCCTTCATTTTTTGCCTTGCTGCATCCCCTACTCCTGCAAACAGCACAGAAGACATTGTACTGAATGTGGGTTTTGAGCACTTGGTGTTATGATAAAAAAAGACAAGTAAAATGAGGATAAGGTAGGGTATTAAAATAAAAAAAAAAGCAGTGAACGTTTATGATGTGCACAATGACAGTTAAAAAGTCTTCAGTTTTGTAAAGGTAAAAATCTGTGAAATTATTTTGTAAAACAAATTCTAGAATATTGTTTGGTGGGGGTTTTTTGTTTTGTTTGGGAACAATACATACATTTTAAAAGCTTTTTTAATGTAAGCATAACTTCTAAAGTTTTACTGTGTTTTCTTTTCCCCTTTCTCCAGTAAGGCTTTTATCAACATCATTTCTCATTTAGACCAAGCTATATGGCAGTAATTTCCAAAGCATAAGGAGGCAGCGAGCTACTAATGCAAATTATCAGGAAACCTTCACCCTTAAAAGCCTGAAATACTCTGCACATACAACATGACACAATCATGTCCGAACATGTTGCTGACAACACAAAGTGGAATTTGAGACAGAAAGTGTACCACCCATGATATCACGTGAAAAGACTGGTATTTTGCTGTTTCTTGAGTATTCTAGACAAGCAAGAAAAAACAAAAGCAGTGTTATTTTAGTGATCATCATGAATACACACTCTTAGAAGACTCTGCTTGCCCTTCTCCTATAGGTATGTGGGATTTGCTCCCGTGGATTACTGCAAGGCTGCCTGAAGAACATTAGATGTAATCACCAACCTGACCTCATCAGAAACTGTATTCCCTTTCTCCCTCAACCTGTGCCCTTCTAATGTCATTAATTAGACATCTGGCCTCATGCAGCCACCTTAGTGGTAAATGTAATGCAGGGCAGCAGCAAAACAGCATAAAGACCACATCTATCACCTCTGTGGGCAAACAGGATGAAAAGTGAAAAAAGGATTTTCTGTCTGTCTTCAGGGAAGACACTCTAAAACCAGCAATATGAAACCCACCTCATGGAAACAAGCAAAAAAGCACTCCAGAAACACAGCAACAAACTCCCTTCATGCTCTGGCAGACACACACACACACAAAGAAACAAAGGAAAAAACCTCTTTCTTACTACCACTGACACTAAACAAGACAAGAGGTAGGTTTTTTAACTCCATCCACAGAATATGAATACTCCCCAGTACATGTGTTAGCTCTTGACTGGAGGGTAAAGCCAGGCTTCTGAGAATTCACCCCACTGAGAGAAGTCAGCATTTACCAGGATGCCTCCAGAGTAAAAAAGGAAAGGAAGTTCACAACTTAACCCCAGAGGAGGTTTTTATAACACATGGACCTAATGCTGAAGGAAAAGGGAGAGTGTCTGATAGCAGGAAAAGGCAGGCACACACCAGCACAGGCACACACAGAGAGGATGGGGAGAAAGTGATGTTATTGACCTGACAAAGGAATGGATTTGAAGCAGGGAATGGTGCGAATGGGGTTTCCAGCAGCTGAGAAAGAGACAGGGAATCCTACACTGCAACAATCTGCAGATTTTACTCAGCCTATGTCAAAGATGCTCCTTGCTTTATACAGCCAAGTTAGTGGTCTTTATGTTCTATCCATGTGCTAGGGTATACTCAAACCCCATCCCAGGGGAGCAGCTGATAGTGAGACTTTCTAGGCAGTGGAAGATCCTGTTCTCTTTAGTTAATTCCTCAATCCCAAATGGCAGCAAGGAATTTATGATGCTGCAAGATAGATGGACCCAGTAAGAGAAGCTGTCCCGTTGAAAGCCCTCATAATGAATGATTCCTTGTCACTCTCTTTCTGATATCTCACTGTGTTTTTGTTGTTTTGTTTTTTAATTTTATTTTATTTCCCTACTGATTCCATTTCATAAGAATGAAGTCCTAACAGCTCCTATGGAAGCATTAGGTTTTCAAGTCAGCCACACAGATCAACATAATAAATATGGAGCCTCTGATTTTATTATTCAGACATCAAAGCCCATTTGGCCTTGAGCACAGGATGCCAATGAATTAATTGCAGGGTACTAAAAGCTAAAAGTACACGCACTGAAAGCTGTGTGCATGAACAGACATGAGAAGATCTTGTTTAAAATCAGCACATCTTCCTATAACTTCAAACGTTCTCATGGGCCACCAGGTCTTTGTCTAACGTTAAAATATTTGAGCATAAACAAGACTTTCTTTAAAAGTGTCTTGCCCTCTCTCTTGTCAGCAGAGGCACACTGTGCTCTCTTCCACATAAATTTGAATCTGTTTTATAATGCCTGTGATATAAATAATGTTTCTGTGGTCAGAAGAAACTGGGTTTTTTTTTTTGGCCATTAAATACTAAGACTCAGTCAATTTTCCATTTCTACAGGTACTTCTACTGAGAAGAAAGACAGTGTTCGTACATCTGAACAGATAGGAAACTCCGCAAAGTTTTAGCACATGTGTATTATTTTCAATTCTCTCGTTATACGTACTGACTTCAACAGGAATGCTCCTAACACATTAACTTAAGCACGGCCAGTCAGCATAGCATGAGGCCCCTGAACAACATTGTCTATATCAACAATGCTGTGCATTGCAGTAATCAAATTGTCAAATTTCCAAATGCAAATGCTTCACAGAAAAACCAGTATTTTCTCCATTAAGTCACAGCAAAAAATGTAAGTCTGACTCATTTTAGCCCTATTTTTAAAGCACTCTTTTAATTATCTCCCTTGGGCAATGAAGGAATTTGCAAAGAGTTTTGGTGAAACATTAAAAAAAATTTTACTTTTAATGTTTTGAAATCTTCTTCATTTAATTTTTTTCGACTTCACAGCATTTTTAACATGCAGAAGGAAGCAGATCAAATTTAAATACTTGCTGCTTTCTCTCTACCTTGATATATGCTAAATATAATACACCAAATGGACATGATAATGGCTTCAGGATAAAGAGCTGGAAAGCAGTGCCAAGTCGTGCAGCTTCCTCAAAATATACACCTCAAAATACACGGAGTATTGGGTGAACTAAAGGAGGACATTTGCAATTATAAATGTTACAGTTGCGATTCAGTACTAGACTGACACAATGGGTTTATGTTTCTAACATGAAATGGTAACTTTCACAGTAATTGCAGCACAGTCTATTTCTCTTAGGTGCACAGATGAGATATTTATGGATATTAAAATAAGAGTTATCTCACCTATTATGGAAAACTGATGAGTGAACTCATCATGCTAATTTCAACACTGAAAAAGTTTAAATAAATACCATTAATCCTTTACCCCAAGTCTATAGTCATCTATAAATGTCTGTTCATATTTTAAAGGTAGATCTTTCATAGGTGGAGACAAGATCTTTCTGTCTCATTTTGGAGCTTTTGAATCATAAGTATTCTCGGCCTTGGGTGAATCTTAGTTTCCTGCTCACGAACCTCCGTAAAACAGAAATACCATTTTGAGGATTGGCAAATAATAACAGCAAGACTGTAGTATTTAATTTTCTTCCTTTTGAGTTGTTTAAACAAGAAAAACAAATTTTCAAAATATTTTCATGTAAGATGAAGGGCCCCTATTTGTTGAGAATGTCTTTTTTCTGCAATACCCAATAAAAATTCGTGAAACAATGTTATCCCTGTGAAAAGCATAAATCCAGCACAAGTAATCCTTTTGGAATTTTACTACAAGCGTCAGTACTCAAAAAACCAAACAGGTTAAAGAAATTTTAGGCACATTCTGGAAAGTGCATTGTAGTACAAGCAGCTATCAAATTGTAATGGCTTCAGAGTTGCTTTAATATATTTAAAGCCCACAAATGCATTGTTCTTCCTCATGAACACTGGGTTTTTTCCTATCCTGTTTTTAACAATATAAATACAAATATTAAACACAGAGAAATGTTTTCTGTCGAGCCCTAATTGTTGCTAACATATCTCCAAATATAAACACATCAGAGTTTTTCTCAGAAGCTGAAGACAATATAAAGGAGTTAAGACAATGTAGCAAATATGATGTAAAAAATATTTCTGTAGTCAAACCAAGGAAGCCAAAACTTGATTATAAGATAACAGCAATGTGAAAACCAAGAAAAGGTTATACACATTTCTGAGTATGTGTAGGGTCATACTATTAGACAGTATATGAAACAAAAGTTTGTAGCCACATGAAGGAGGGTGTCTAAATTCTAAGTTTCCTTTCTCTTGAATATAATTTTCAGCACAAGGGATGAAATATTGCAAATTATATAAAGGGAATTGTCTTGAATCTCCAGTCCTCTTCATGAGATAACTAGACCTTTCAAAATGTCTTGCTGGCTTGTTTGTTTCTTTCCGCTAGGCAGAGATGGAAGAAATCCAACAAACATAATGTCACAGAAAACCTAGAAATTGCTTCTTCCTGCTATTGAGCAAGGAGTTTCATTTGATCATGGAAAATGGCTTCTCTTCTGATTTTGCCTCATTTTTTTCCTGATGTTTATCCATCTAGATCTCCTTGCTTTTATTCTTCTGAAAAACATCATGCATCTGCAATGACCAAAACTTCTGCCCCAAGTTAAAAAGTATGTATGCTTTTTCTCCCTTCCTTTTCCTGCTTATTGTGTGGACAACCAAAAGCAGCTGAGCTAAGACAAATCTTTTACTTAATCAAAAACTCACAGCCCTTGGTAACCTTTATCAGGATTCATCAGCTCTAATCATCTTTAGTTCTCAAACCCAGAGGGTACAGAATAACAAGAGTTAAGTGAGTTGCTTAGGGAAAAATCCTTCTAGGAGTATGTCTAGTTGTCAATATTGAAAAGATAATCTAATAATCTATTATCCCACAGAGATTCATATTTTAATTTAACTTGGCTAATTAGACCTACAACTCTAAGGATCTGCAAATACCCTTTAATGCTATTGATGGTAGAAATCTGATTGAAAGTAAAGCTGTTACATTAGTTTCTTGGAGATTTAGATCATGTCTTTGTCTTCTAAATATTTAATGCCAAAAAGCAAGTCCTTTGAGGGAGCATCATCTTCTAGCTCTCCCCAGAAAAGGTCAATATAGGTCTCTTATTATGTCTGTAAGAAGAGTCTAATACAACTGTAAAGATAAAGCTTAATTTACAATTTTGTTCAAAGACCACAAAGCTTACAGAAGAAAATAATCAATGGAATTTTAAAAACAATTAAAAGTTGGTAGTATTTTGATAGTGGACTTTAAAGTTCTTCTTCAATATCCATTCCAGGTAAAAAGGAATGCCAGTTTCCACTCACCAGCTGTTGATAACAGGACTTCTGAACTTACTTTCCAAACAGTTAAATAAACAACTTTTCTATTAATTTTTCTCATTTCAACTTTGGAATAGAATAGAATATTTCATTTAGGTATCGACCACATTTGGGAAGCCTGTTTCAGTGTCTGGACCACCCTCTCAGTAAGGAAATGCTTCCTAATGTCCAGTCTAAACCCACCCTGGCACAGCTTTGAACCATTCCCAGGCATCCTATCACTGAATACCAGGGAGAAGAGGTCAGCACCCCCCTCTCCACTTCCCCTCCTCAGGAAGCTTCAGGGAGCAACAAGGTCGCTCCTCAGCCTCCTTCTCTCCAAACGAGACAAACACAAAGTCCTCAAAGGACCCCTTACTTTTGAGGACACCTTACTGGGGACTGGTGGCCCAAAGACATCCATCAGGAGACCACACTGTAAGAGGTGGAAGGAAAAATACCAAGCCAAGAGCTTCTGCCTTGAAAAATTACATATAGCTCACACATACCAAAAAACCCCAACCTCTAACCAGCAAAGCCACTGTTGTTTTACCCACACTTACTCCCTTGGAGGCAAACTTGCCCAAAGCTTATGTGCTGAATCAAGGGGAAAGTTTCAGAATAACCACCTGCTTTCTTAGGTTGTTTTAAGCTTTAATAACTATGTAGAATTAATTGCCAAAATGGATCTGTGCAGAGTTAAGTGTGGGGTTTGCAGGATGTGTGGGCAGTAGTTAAATGAACAGGGAAATGACAAAATTTCACAGCTGACCTTTTGCAGATACTTCTTTCAGAAGCAACAGAAAGCAACGTTCTATAAACAGCCAAAAGGATTATACCAAGTGTGAATGCTAGTTAGCAGTAGATGAAACAGAGATGTCAATCCTATCTTTGACTCAGAATCTCAAACTATGTTAGAAAAAGTAGTAGTGGTCAATATTTCCCATAAAATATAATTGCAACATTGTTTCTTACGTAAAACTCTGAATTATACAAATACCCATCTATCCATATATATAAGCTAACTTGTAACTACATTTTTTTTTTTATAAATACACAACATACTGAAATTTTATTCTTTGTCATTTAGAAATATTAATATATTTATTTGTCTTCTAATTCATTATCACGAGTCACGTGTATTTAAGTACATGCAGATAGCAAAGTCCCTTAATTAATTCTTCCTCTAATATGACCTTTCTGAAATTATCCTGGTTTGCTTTCAGTAATCAGCTACAGTAAGAGGATTCACAGGATACAGACTGAATTTGAACAGTGAATTCATCAGGTCCACCTTCTATTCAATGCCAACGAACAGCAGCAGAGCACACGGCCCTGTTTACAGACACGTTATCTATGTCTCCAGTTAGGTAAGCCAAGCATGAAATCCAGAAACTTTACGTGTGTGCTGAATACACTTGATCAGTGAAAGCCAGAGACTAGAAATCTGCTCATTCCCTCATCTGGTACATCTTCACAGCTGGTGTATGCAATATCCAATTCTGAAATAACTTAAAAACATACTAAAGGAAGACTCCCAAGGCTGCAATATCTTTTAAGGTTATATGGGAGGGGTTTTTTACATCTCAAAGCTAAACCTATGATTAGGCAGCCATCTCGGTAGCTATACATTACATAGTTAAGAATTAAACAAGTGGTTACATGCTATAATGAACTAGTGTTCAGGAACATTTGGTTCAAAATCAATAGAAATGAGATGTCAGATTAGTTGACAGATGAGACATGTTACAGAAATAATGATCAGTGTCCACTGCAGGTTTCAAGAAAGGCCTAGTGTATCATATTGACTGGACTGCCTATAAATAAATGTAACTTTCTCTTTGAGGCCATCTGTATTACCCTCAGGCCTTTACTGACAATCATCTTTAGGTAGGCAGCAGTGCTAAGGAAACTTATGATTAAATACAGGAGGTTGATGTGCAAGCAGCGGAGGCTGATAAAGCCAAACAGGCTGCTGCTGCACCATGGAGACAAACAGCTTTGGACTGGGGTTTTATAACCTTGGACATGATTCTGTATTCTTAATGCTACACTGATTTCAGGTGCAAGCTGACTCAAGCAGAGCCCTTTTGAATGCATTTCTGGCCAATGTTTCTAGTTCAAAGACTGACTTGTTCTCTTCCAGGTCAGTAGGACCTGCACCACTCAGCTCCTCCTCACCTTTCTTCCCTTCCCGGAGGTAGATACAACTTAATGGCCCATGAAAAACAAGGCTGCTGAGTCACCTGCTGATTTCCTGCTGTAATGTATAGAAATTCTGCATCTGAGGATATCGTACTCAATTTGAAACTTGTTCAAGTCCACAGCTTGGAAGGAATGAACCATGCTTTTCATATTCAGTTGGAAGGAAGGAAATACTTTTTTCATAGTCAGGAAAACAGAAGAGAATAATGGTAAAAATAAAATAGAGTATGATGAATATCAACAAATGGTCCCATTAATGCTCTGCCTGGAAACTGTGCTCAAGTGAGTGGTCTAATGCCTCGTGACTGAAGCAGAGAAGTATCAGCCTAAAAGAAATGCAAGGTTTTTAGGTGTGCTAAAAATGTGAAAAAAAATAATACGTTTTCAATTAAGAAGTCTATTCTTACAATTCCTTATGACCACATTTAAGGTCTTTTGGAATTGCCTTTGAATTCCTCATTTTACTAGGTTTTGCTCTCACACAGAGTTACTCTAAAAGCCTGTGCTCTCTTAATTTCTCAGTGGAGGTGTGAGTGACTGCACTTTGACTTGTGTGCATAACTTATTTATTGTGACCCTGATTAAATATTTAATGCTATGGATAGGTTATGGAAATTGTTATGAATTGCTGACAGCGGTGGGTGTTAACAGTCACTTGTCATTTAGGACAGACGTAAAGAACTAGTAAGCTGCTTTAAGCAATTACGCAGCTGAAGCAGTAACTACTGGACAACTCTGACACAAGACACTGTCCTTCCCGTTCCTCAACACCATATTATATTATATATATTCCTGCCTTAGAGAATATTCACCAGCTGAATATTCTCTAAGGCAGGAATATAGGATCTGGGTAATTCCTTACTCATAATTTGGAAGAATTTCACCAGTGATACCTCCTCCTATTATTTTTTCCGTTAACACCAAATACACAAAGACCAAACTGGAAAATAGTTCAAGTAGGAAAAAGAACTGAGTTACATTATTTACCTATTTCATTAGACAGTGCTCTCTCTGGGGGAGAATCACCCTATTTTCCACTGACAAAACTGTTGAACAATATTGGTTCTGTGAAAGGCTACATACAGTTAAAAAATCAGGCATGGTGGTGTTACTTAGCACGTGTCTGAGAGGAAAAATGTCTCACGGACAGGGAGTGAACCAGATGGTACGACAAAGGAAATTGGGAGTCATTAAATTGCAGCGAGGTAAAAAGTTGTTGTGGAAGAAAATTAGAGCTAGAAGGCACATATGCCACATAGAGAAAAAAAAAAAAAAGAACTGGGGAAAATACTTCTGTATTTCCCTGTGAACTACTAAAGGCAGAAGGAGTGAAAAATGTTTTGAGATTTCTTTTCGGTTTGTTTTGGGGATTTTTTTTTTCTTTGTTTTGAAGAACAGTGTTGCTAAGAGTTTTATGAGAGTCCGTATCAGTTCAGATAAAAGTGTCTTAAAAACTCTTCCTGTAAGCCATTTTCTTGTTTCATTATTTTATTCTCAAAGAATGGGTTGCTTATTTTCTCCTCCTTTGAAGAGGAAAAAGACTATCAACGACCAGATTTAAAAAATAAGAAAAAAAAATAGAAAGTCTTTGAACTAAAATTAACTATGGCATTTCAAGCTATTATTATTAAGTTGCAATCTTCTGTACCATCAAAGAAATGAGTCAGTATAAACCCAGTATCACTTATTGGTTCTTAAGATTAGCTGCAAATGTAAAGCTGGCATAAATCAGTATAGGTTACCAGCTGCCATAAAGCTCTGTTGATAGATGCTATTCCCGTGTGCAGTGTACAGATAGCAACCTCCATTCCAAGACTTCTGCTCTAGGACACTTGCACAAATCAAGGCTACTGGCACCACTTATCAAAACTGTCAGGTCCTGGATGGCAATTAGGCCCCCGCACAGAGCAGTTCCACCTCCTCCACTCTTTCCTTGGAGGAATAACCCAGTTTACCTGTTGCTAGTAACTTAGAGCTGAGCAGATGTGATCAATGGCCTCAGTTATCTGAGGTAGGCTTCACTGTACACAATCTCACTGTCCAAGGAAAAGCAACAAAGCTGGTGAAGGGTCTAGAGAGCGAGTCCTGTGAGGAGTAGCTGAGGGAACTGGGGCTGGTTAGTCTGAAGAAAAGGAGGCTCAGGGGAGACCTTATCACGCTCTCCACCTACCTGAAAGGAGGTTGTAGCAAGGTGGGTGTCAGTCTATTCTCCCAAGTAAAAAGTGATAGGATGAAAGAGACTCAAGTTGTGCAGGGGAGGTTTAGGTTGGACATTAAGAAATATTTCTTCACCAAAAGAGTTATCAAGAATTGGAAGAGGCTGTCCAGGGAAGTGGTTGAGTCACTATCCCCAGGTGTATTTAGAAGTTGTGTAGATGTGGCATTTAAGGTCATGGCTTAGTGGTGGACTTCGCAGTGTCAGGTTTATTTCTGGACTCAGTGATCTTAACGGTCTTTTCCAACATAAATGGTTGGAATATACTACCTGGTAAGAAGTAGAAAAGGATCTGGAATTTGCATGTCAACTCTGAAATGACTGAGAAAGGTGTATCTTGGACACTGGAGGACACATTTTCATTGTTAATTTTAGCACATCCCGACAAAGCCCAAGGGTGACTGCCAAATCTGCTGCCCATCCATGCCATATCCCAACTGCAGGCACACTCAGAAAGTGCAAATGCACTTTTATAATGTGTCTAGAAAGAGGGACAGGAGGAGGGCTGCAGCTGTTTGAGCAATACACTCTGTAAAGAGGGGCCTGATCCACTGCTATCCTATACATGCTTACCCTCAAGTTGTCTGGTTGGATGCCAGACACCAGCATAAGTAATTGGGAAATTAACCTGAAGCAAACAATCATCAAAGTGATCCAGTGTCCTTCAGAGTCCCATGAAAGCCCATATGGTGTGGATAAAACTTGACTGAGCTAATTCTTTAAACACTGATCAAACACATTACAAACTGCAGCTTCTTTCACTTTGTGTGCTGCCTCTTCCAACTTAGCAATGAATTTCTTCCTGGGTCAATGCATAATTCATAACAAGGTAACTTAATGTGGAGATGAGTATCTAAAATATTTAGAGATGTTTACATTATGAAAAAAGTAACAATCCTTTCTTTGTTTTTAGAAGTTTTCAGACATTTACGGTTCTAAGCACCTCTAAGTGATACATTTTTTACAGAAGGTGATGTTATTGCTCATCCACAGGACACTCTATGGCCCTGTATGATGACAGTAAAAAGACTGCATGATCACGATTCTGTACAAGAATCATAGATGTGGAACTGTTACCTGATGGTCAGAAGATCCACACTGGAAGTGCTTCTATGAGCAGTCAGTCCTATCTTCAACACCGTCTCTTCTCATCTTTTATCTGATCCAGTACTTCACACAGTCTGAAAAGTGTCAAATTGCAGAAGAAACATTCCTAAGATCAACTCATATAAGTTAGAACAACATTCAGAGAAGAGGAATCATCAAATAATATTAACTTACTGGGAAACTACAGTCTGTTCTATAAGAAGAAAGAAGCTAAATACACTGAATAAATACATTCTGTGAGAATTATTCACTCAAGTCTAGCACAACTAGTATATTTTACAAGTCCACAGAATTGATTTCGTATCTTGGGCTTCTTTCACAGTGACTCCTTGCATATGTGAAACTTGCTTGTCTGTCAAATTCTTCCTGGAAAAATGACAGTCAGAAGGGTCTGTCATGTACAGCACCTGCTTTCACATAATCTTACTGCACCGTTCCAATCTTCTTTCCCAATAATTGAAATGAGGAAGGAATCAAGCACATAGTCATCACTCTGCTTTGACAGTGCTTTGCTGTGTATATAATCTATATCTGTACGTGTCAGCAGGTATACGCTTTAATTACTAATTGATGTGCCATAAGTAAAGTAACACCAATTGGCTTTAGCCAACTCACAGAGCTACATATTATTCTAATAGTTAGGCTGTGCTGTAACAGCAACTGCTCATGCACCATCCGTAAGTCTGATTTGCTGTCATCAGCAAAATAAATATCATTATTTTGATAAAGCCAGGTAAGTAATTTTGTCCAACTGGAGTGAGTAAGGGGAGGTAGAGAATGGAAACATTTCTTCTAATATTTTTACATACAGCTACATTCAATCAAATGGAACACATTATCTCAAAAAAAGAGACAATAGCTTTCCTTAGATTGCTTGCCTCTGCCTAGAAGCAGTGTGAAAGTTATAGAAGTAATTTCTATCAACTCCTTACTCTGTCACCTCATTTGAAGCTTGTGTTAGATAAGTAGCAATAAGCTCTGGGTTAGAGGGTTCCCCATTATAACCATTAGCACAAACTCTAACAGCACCCAGCTGTCGAAGATTACCCCAGACAGTTATGGAGATTTAGGAGGGGCAGCTTTCTACTGATTTAGGACAGATTCTGTAGACAATTTTATCATTTATTCTAGAACCGAGGTAAAAAGCTAATTTCATGAAGAGCATTTGTGAATTATTTCCTTCCTATAGGTACCGTAACGCTCCCAGAAAAATGCTGCTCTTGCTCTTTAATTCAAGGTAGTGTTGCTGCTTCTTCTGTTGCGCTTAAAATGCAGTTCAATGCCACATCGTCAGTCAAAACTTCCGTGTGATTTCCAAAGGCATTAAATTATACAAAAAAACGAGCTGAGAAAGTAACTTTTCTGGGCTTTTTAAGGGACTCTTTGCACCCCCCTCACCTCCACCCCCCTAGGATTGTGGAATGAATAAGACTTTCTTAGTCTGAGAGAGAAATCTGTTTGTACAAATGGTCTGCTCTGAGTTTCATAGAAGGTATGTGCATGAAAACATTTGATTGTGCTGCTCGACAGTGACTTTCATGCAGTAATTATTACAGGTATGTCTGACAGCTACTTTTCAATTATCTGTAATCAGTGACTCTGACAGAATGGTGTATTTATTAATTTATTTATACCTTTCTGCAATAAAGTATTTGGTATAAAAAAACCCTAATCTGTACATGTAATGTGTTTTTTTTCCCTGTAGATCAAATCCAAGACTCCTAAATCTTTTTTTTTATTATTATTCCCATTCTAAAAATAAATAGGGACTGGTAATAGTACTTCTTGGATCTGCAGGGGCTGATCAAAACTGAATAGTCACTTTTCATTCATCATAGCCCACCTTAAAATAATGATTAAAGCACCTATAGAGGTGTTCAGAGTTTTCTGTAAGTATTCAATAATAACTAGGGTTTTATCAATCACTTTATTTTCATATTTAGCCACATACATAGTAGGAAAAAACCCTTAAAATGTTAAAGAGCTTTGGGGTTATTTTCTTCTTTAAACTGAAGGCCTTATGTAACATAGAGCTAAGATGAATTTGTTTTTAATAGAACAACTACTCCAAGTTTTCCAGAATTTCCAAAATTTCATCAGCCAGTTTATCTCTTTACTATACTATACATTTTAGCTAACATATGGTTATTTATCTTTTTAATACTGTACTACACAAAGTTCTAATCAAGGTATCAAATGTAACTCCATCCTTTGAGCAGATAATAAAGTGATGGATTAGGTACTAATTG
Source organism: Chloroceryle amazona (assembly GCA_027560015.1). Classification (NCBI taxonomy): domain Eukaryota; kingdom Metazoa; phylum Chordata; class Aves; order Coraciiformes; family Cerylidae; genus Chloroceryle; species Chloroceryle amazona. Next base: position 29,296 of record JANHFX010026984.1, on the reverse strand, counting down.
TTACGGTTTCGTGATTATGTCACTAATAAAAGATGTCACTTATGACAAAATTTAAAGGACTTGACGCTGCACATAGATTTAATGTAGTGCCTTTGCCTTTAGGTCAAAGAAAGAGCAATACAGAATTTCATTGTCCAAGTATAAACACTGGGAAGCACCATGAGATAGTTTATCTCCTCTGTGGGGAAGGCAGTCACTTGTAACAGTCATTAAAGACCTCCCAGGCTGAGCGTACAAAGGATGAAGAGGAATTACACGTTTCACTATCCCTTCCTGGTGAGCACATGGTGTTCTTTTCTTCACTATGCTTAGTTTTGTCAATAGAAGCAAGCATCTCCACAACAGTAGACCAGTCATTAAAAATTTCTGTTTCTTATTCTAATATAAAATAATCCTTAGAACATCACTAACCATCCAAATTTATCTGAGAATAAAACTTATTGACTTGCCTTTTTCAAATTATTTGTCCCTGTCATAGACCAGCTTTTGGGTGAAGGAGGGGAGGTGGTGGGGAGAGTTGCTTGCATGGTTTTTGTTTGTTCGTTTGTTTGTTTCCAGCTACAGCATGTTTGCTCATGACACATTACACTGTTAGAATTTGCTGTGTTTATCGGGAGCACACAGCCTAGTCAAATGAGTTTTCATTTGAAGAATGCTGGTGTGCAAATTCAGACACTTATCAAGGCTGCTCTTTTGTTCATGGGGAATGTTAACAATGGTGGTTCAGAGTTTACTGATAAACTCACTCAACACGCTAAGTTACACGACAACACTGAGCACTTAACAAAAGAGCAATGTATTTGTACTCTATGTGAGTAGATCATAGTCTTAAAATGTTGGCAAAATATCACAAAAGCAGGTAATTTCTGAATCCTATGTTATTTAACCTTAAAACTCAATTAAAAGAAAAAAAAATAACAATGAAAAGAAATACAGAGTCGCCAGAAGTACGAAAAGCTGGAGGAGAGCACAGTAGTGTGTATCAGGAGAGCACAGCACATGTAACAGGAGAGCACACCAGAGCATCCATCTGGTGCTAAGTCTGCTGTGGGAACAGAATGCCTACAGGTGAGATGCTGAACACAGGCTGCAGAAGGACTACCCTGTTTTCTGCTCTGTTCAGATGCTTGCTCAGCTAAGGTTATGCTGACGCGATTCCATGACAGCAAGTCGTCATCTACTATAAAATAGAGCTGACTGACTGAAGACATAAATGAAGAAACCACAGGACAGATATATTTACTGTCATTTTTCACTCTTTCGTGGTTTCCATTTGTCACATTTTCTTTCTTCAAAAGTGATTACTCCTTGAGTGTTCATACTTAAGTGAAAATGTATTTTAACAACTTTGGCACGTTCTAAACCACTTGCAATCAAGGAGTTCATCTGAAAGGAGCAATATTTAAATGACAGAACACACAGATACAGGCCATTCAGCTTTAGTAGCTGACAAGTGAATTTATTTCTATGAATAATTCTTTCTTCATCTACAAGGCACTGTAGCATTTCTCTTAGCAGTCTTAATTAAGGTGTACATTATACACTAAAAAGATAATAAGAATTGTACCTGGGAAGAAGTTCTACAAGACTACCTATCTAAAGAGTGGTCAAGGGAGAATGAGGAAGCTACCTGTAGCAACATCAATAGCTAAATAAGTGTCAAGCCAGTGAAGTCAACAGATGTCAACCAAAAAGACCAACCTCCTCGACTAACATTTGAATTAATTCTACCAGAAAACCTGGATAATAAAACACACTAAAACCAGGAGCTCACTTCCATTAGCTATTACATTGAAAGGGCTAAGAAGTGGATGGCAATTAGCCTCATTGTGTCTCATTCTCCTGTTTCATCTTCCCGATGAAAACTCTGTCTTTTGCTGAACAAGTTTTAAATGAGTGAATTAACACGATCGCTCATTTCTGTGGAAATCACGTTTACAAGTTTCTAAGTGTGACCCTTAGTAGCATAATCAAAAATATGGTTTGTAAGCAATCCATGCTTAAAGAATAAACACCTCAAATTTTGCCTCAGCAGCAATCTCTGTCTTCATAACCATCTTAAACTAAAAACATTAAGCAAAGGTAACACTTCATACAAATTTTAGAGTGTACCTTTCAATGCTTCGATATGTTGATTTCAGAAAGATTAGCCTATATAAATAATGCATCAAGAATAGTTTAAGTATTTTGCACAAAAGACACCTTTCCCATCGTTTATTGTTCTTTAGAGATGCAGAACAAAAGTGCTCTGCTTGAGGACAGCAGTGGAGAGAAAGTTCCTATCAATATCTTTAAATAGCTCAGTAACTTGGAGTGAAAGCAACCTACCACTTAAACATTCTGGCAAGGTATATATTGGTCTTAACAGTAAATGAACCTTGCAAATAACCTGAATTAATTATTTATAGGCTTTACAACACATGTCAATCAAAGTAAAGGACAACTGAAGAATACTAACTCCAGAAGTTTTGGCAGGCAACATCTCTAACTCCATAACCTTTTGATATGAGGAAATGCAGTGTAACTACAAAATCCAAGACCTACTTCCTGCCATATTAACATTTGCTACCAAATGTGCTTCCTATCTAAGAACTGAGAAGTGACATTTTCACCTAATGAAAAAGATGTTTAAGTCCTAATTCAAACACTCAGTTCAAAGAAACGTGCCTGAGCAAGATCTGAGTATGGAATAAGAACTTATTTTGTCATGCAAGATTCAAAAATTCATAGTTCACGAATTTCAACACGTAAGTATCAAATGAATTATGTACTAAAGTAGGGAAAGCTTAGAAAATGTCTTATGGCAAGAACGATCTTTATTTCTCCCTATGGATTTAATCTTGCCATTTTTTGAGTAACTTTTAAACAGCTCGGGACACCTACAGCAGTCATTGACTTCTCTGACTCCTGAGACTACAGTATAATGGAATATTAAGACACAAGTCAGTAATCTTTAGAAAAAAACTAATAAAAGTCAGTGAAAGTTAAAGTGAAATAGAAGAAGAAAAAAAATCAATCATCTGCCAAAATTGGGTAAGAGATGGTCAATGAAACTATTTCAGATCTGTTCTCCAGTTAGCTGGTTTCCCATCCTGAAAGTAGCATTGCTCATTTTTATCAGCAGAAAAACAGCTCTCAGTTTTGTGTCTCTTCTGAACTCATATTATGGACAGTTGTGGTCGGAAGACGGAATAAAGTGCACATGAAAAGTAAGAGTTACCAGGAATGGCATTATTCTCTGTTCTAATTGCCTATATATTCCTTTGTTCCAGAACGTAATGCTAAAGGCTTATAAGACAAGCGTACGTCAGACAACAATAAAACCATTTCATCAGGTGCAAACAACAAAACCAGTGTTCAAACAAAGGTTCCTGTGGCCTTGTGTCCCACCTCTGGCTGGTCAGTCAATACCTAAAGAAGATTTAAAAGAAATGAAAGCCATCGATGATACCTGTTTCAGGAAACTTGCCTACTTTTCTAAAACCTGTGTGATAGCACCTTTGCATGTCATAGATGGTGATTATTGCTTTCTTTTGTGAATTTATTCAGGGTTTTTTTGAACCCATGCAAAGTTTTGGCATTCAAAATATATTTTGTAATTTAATGCCACCCTGGTGTGAAAAAATACTTCATTTGTTTTAAACAAAAATGTTTGTTTTGTAAACATGGTGTTTGCTTTAAATCTCATTTCATTAGATGTGCTTAGAAATTGGATTGTGATCACCTTATTGCCACAGTTGTTAAACAGGAACATGTATCATGCCTGACCTTGATGGACTTTCTTTTTCCCAGAATGAAGAGTCTTATAATAAGCTCTCCTTGTGTGAAAGCAGCTTCACACTTTGATAACTCTTATTATTCTTTATGTACACTTTTAACTTTCCCTTCTCAAAACACAAGTGCCAGAGAGCTGCCCAATATTCAAGTGTTATCTCATGGGCATATACAGGGGAACTGCTGGATGGTTTCTGTTTTAGTATCTATTCCTCAACTAATGTTCTTAAAATTGTTTGCTTCTGAGCTGATGGTTTCACAGAGCTGTCAAACATACTGCCATTTCATCTTGGATGGGAATAGATAATTTACAGCTCACCACTGTTTATAAACTTAAAACTACTTTTTCACAAGAATATTGCTTTGCATTTATCAATTTTGAATTTCATCTGCCATTTTATTGCCCTATCACTCAGTAATGGGACTCCACAATAAAACAAGGTCTTGCATTTAGAATCTCAAGCACAATCTACAGAGCCTCATCTGTAGCTTTGCTGGTAGCTCCCTCTCCACAAAAGGTTGCACAGCTCAGCTCTGGGACCACATTACTGTAGCAACCTCTCTCTGTCACAATAACTCATCATTTCCTACCACCTTTTTTTCCTTATAACATGCACTTGCATGCAATCATCAAAGTAAACATCTTTATCCTTAGTTCTTGGAAAGTTTAGAGGACATTTTAAAGACCATTTGAGAACAAACATTGCCAAACAGGTTCTAAAAGTAGAAATAGATTGTAACAATTATCGTGCTTACCTACACAGGCAGCACCATATCACAACCTTCCCACAGGTTTCTAGGAACGTGTAGAACCCTACTGTTTTTCTGTACTTTCTTAGCCATAACAAATCCCTAAATGTAACCATAATTCTAAACTTGAAATTAATCTGAAATGAGACGTGATCCAAATTTTCATTATGCAGACCCCACTGCAAGCGAGGTAATGTATCAAGAAACACTTTCTCATGCTCACGATTAGATAAAAAGCTTATACTTCTACTTGTTCTAACATGATCTTCTAAGTGAATAAAATGTCTGTAATATAAAATACCATACTCAGTTAAGAAGAAGTAAATTTAACAGCAATTTAACATCCAGAAACAAAGACAAGAATTGGAATTGGTATCAAATCAGTTTACGGGGAACAATGTCCAGAGGCTGGACCCTGGTTTAGATCATCTCAACAATATCCTCTTATTTTTCTCCATTAATTTCAGAATATGTATTTATTTTCACACTATCAGTGAATTAGGAATTACGAAACTTGTTTCCATCATGCAAATCTGAACTAAACGAATATTCTTTCACTCTGAAATTTTTGCAGTACTGACGTACTAGGTAAGAATGTAACACTATTAACAGGGTTTTTACAGGCATCATAGTGCCTCAGAAAGGTAAGATGTTTTATTAGACAAGCTCGCATAGCCAGTCTTTTGTGATATCCTCATTCTTCTCCAGCTTGGGGCAGGGGGGAAGGACACTTTTCAAAGGTAATGCCAGCAGAGAACACTAGCTCTGAGATTAGATAGATATGTTAATTGGGAAAATACTTAATAGAAAAGGTGTTTAGGACTACTGGAACAAAAAAAATACTGTAACAGGAAAAGGTGATGATATATTTTTCCCTTACAGCAAAGGATGAGAGAAGATTTATTTGTGGTAGCACATGACACGGTATTTCAGAGGGAGATGGGAAATTATCACGTCATAAAATGGCTATCTCTATCAGGTCCATGATTTTTACTATCCAGTAAAGTTATATTGTGAACTTTTATGAGTAAACCTGGAGCTATCTGTAAATTTTGTTTGACTGATTTATTATTTTCTGTTTGAAGAATAAGGCATTGAGTTTTTCCATGGGTTGGCACAAAAAAATATAAAGATCTTGTTCACCTCAGCACTTTGTTTTGTTACAATGGTTCAAACATAAAGGCTTTGTAAACACTAAGATTTCACACTCACTGGATCTGAAAGCAAGCCCAGATTTCACATACTGGTAGGTAAATTCCTGCATAATAAATTTTTCTGACAATGAAAAATCAGGACTAACATTTTCTGAATAATCAGGCAGGTTAATGGGCACTTAGCAAAAGTTGTTCATTTTTTTTTTAATCTTAAAAAAATTACTTGAGTTTATATTCAGAACAGCTTTGCAATAACAAGCTAATCAGATAATTACAACTTTCACTATTGACAGAGAAGTAGTACATCACCAGAGAAACAAGATAAGCTGTGAGGAAAAAGATTTAAAAATTATTTTAAACGTTTTTAGAATTCAGGTGGTATAAAATCACAGAAACAACAACGAAACTGAGGTATATTACCATGATAAGGTGACGAGTTCCAAAGACATTGCTAGCAGCTATAGCTCTCCTATGAAAAATGTATGCATTATATACTGCATATATGATTTCTTATTGCGTGTATAGTTAAACACGACAGTTACAAAGATTTTGATTATGGTTGGTGGCCACGCTATATAAGGAAATAGTAACAAAAAAAAAATGTATTATGCCCTATTTTTTATTGATTTATATATTGAAGGTATTGTAAAAAGTGCATTTAAAACAGATTTCTATCTACAATGTTAGTATTTGCAGAAGATCTGGCTTCCTACCTCAGCAAGTGCTCCATCATAGAAACCTTACTGCCTGCTATCATGTTGTAAAAAAAATTGATTCACTTCTAATTGAAGAATAAAGTTGTTTGAGGTGTCTGCCTAGTTATACAGATTTAATGAATAGACAGCCATTCTAGATGGAACAGAATCTCTGCTTTCGATATAAATTAACATATTTGTAACAAATGCTATGAAAAAAAGCTTGGTTGCTTTTTCTTCTACACGGTGATAAATGTACATTATAGAAAAGAAGTGGAGAGTTAAAATAATCACTTTAAATGTAAATATAATAGATTGTGCACAGTAAGTTTAAAAAGTTGTCATCCTGCCCTCAGTGATTTACAGCTCTACACATCTGCTTTATCAGTCTATCAAGGTTTTCTGTTTGTTTCTGCTCTGCTTCGTTTAATTCATAAAACTGGAGTGGAATGGAAATTTGTAATCATGTCCTAAGGCACAGTCTTCAGTACAAATGAAAGCGTCAAAGAAACCAGCAACAACAGGCTTCTTTGCTTTCAAAACAACGTAGTTAAAACTTATATTATGGGTATCACTTGTTCATTCATTTCATCACAGGCAAAACACAGAACAGTCTTAAGTGTGTTTTAATTTGTGATACGGGTTCAGAACCTCCAGCCTGCATGTGTGGAACAGTGGCACACAGGAGGGTTGCTGATGAAGGTGGCATCCCCTTTTTATTCTTTGCAGCCAGAGAAAAAAGAGTAAGGGCCTTATTCCTAATAGTGATTTCAAATGCTTGAGGTTAAGTTCAGATCTGAATAGTTGTGGTGTCACGTCTGTCTGTCTGTCCATCCCCCCAGCTTATAAAAACAGCCCAGGGTGACCAGCTATCGTAACTAAAGTTAGGTACACTAACATCAATCACTCACTATAAACCTTCTCAATCTACCTGAGCTCATCTATGTGTAAATGTGCACATAGTCCTTTCCACAAAAAGACAACCTAACATCTTCTGTGTAACTTCACAGGCTTCATCAAATTTGGGATACTTTCAGTCCAAAGCCTGGCAATGAAGGCAGAGGCTGTTAGGTAGTAAAGGGCAAGAAATGGAGGTGGCAGACTGCCTGAGGTACAGGTTCAGATACTGTTCTGTTTGTTTCATCCCAAAATTATTAAACACAAAAGATAGAAGCATGCAAAGGAAGCAAAGATGACCAAGTAAACACACAAGATTTGTCCAGTTTCACAAAAACTTAGTGAAGTCTAGGAGCAGAATTAAAGGAACCTTGTCCTAATCCCTCCAAATCAACACCATAACTCTTTTCTTAACTGTTTGCTTTTAAACTTTAAAACTAGAGTAAATAGTTAGCAATACTGTGATTTAAATACTAGCTAAAATTTAATTGCAAGAGCTGAGCTGATTCCCGCTCATAGAGCAGCTATCTTATGCTGCTGTGACAAGAAATGTAACTATTTCTATCTTCCTTTGGGGTGATATTGAGTTACCTGCAACAGTTCAAACAGACATTCAGTCACTATCCACCTGTCTGTCTCCCTCCCACATGTACCCGCTCCAAATCATGGCAGCTGTGCTTTCTTTGGTGGGTGCCTGATTTACCAAGGTGCACATGGAAGAAGAATTAGAGTCACATCATCTCTTGGCATTTATCAATATAAATAACAAGGTGTTACAGACTACGAGAGAACTAAGTTATAAACCACTGTTTTATTTTTACTGCAACACAGTAATAATTCCAATGCTAGTACAGTAGCAGCAGCTACTAGGCACATACAAATAATAACAAGCTTTACAGTATTTATCCTAAAACAATTTCTCATTTTAAAATTTATTGTTGCCTGTGTTATACAGGAATATGCTGGAATCCCTGCTCAGTGCATTTGGATTCTCAGTAAATAATCACGGCCATGACATTATAAATCATTTACAGAATATAGTCTCTCTTGAAGAACCCCCAAACAAACACTTGCAGTCTGTAAGAGCTGTAAATCATCACTTCAGAGAACAGCACATGTGGCAGCCAGGCCAACACCAGTCGGCCCCATTAATTATGAGTTTATTTATTTATTTATTAGCATGTGTTTTTGAGAACTTAGCCAGCTCACACAGATTGTCTCCAGGGAAACAGTTACAAAATACAGAACCAGCTTCATCCCTTGCAGAACTATATTAAAGCAACTGGGATGAGGCTAGCATTTCAGACCTCCTCCTAATTAGCAGTACCTGCTTAATCATGAAATAGGCAATTTGTCCTTTGCCTCTGTCCACTGACACTTTTGAAAACAGCACTGGAAACAGCATCAGGCAGTTGCCAACACTAGCATGGCACGTCTTAGAATAATCATTTGCTGGCTATTGACACATCATCTCCCACCACAAAAGGCATAGAGGTAGATAGATAGCCATAAAAATCACAGGGTAAAGCATCTGCCTTACCCACACAGTGCCCAAGGTCCTCACAGACACCGCTTTGCCAATAACTCACAGGAAAGAAAAGGATGAAGCTTCATCTGGAAATCCAGCTAAGTCTGAAGCATGTTGTCTAGTGGCAACAATTAATGAATGTAACTCAAGGGCATAGATAGATGGAGACATTCTTTCCTCTGATTTTCACTTTCAAAATAAATATTGATGGAAAATGTATTCTGTTACTGTGCATATACACTGTTAATAGCCAGCTACACCTATACTAAACTCAGGTGCTCAAACCTTTGGCTGGAAAAAAAATACCTTATTCCACAATGCAGCTGCTCAGCCAGTTACTTCTGCCTGATGAACTTAGAACAGAGAACTGAGAGAAGTGCCATTTGGGTACTTGGCAGATCAAAATGTCAAAGCTAAAACCAAATGCCTTCCCTTGGAAAATTTGTTTCCCCTATAAGCAGAATACAATCTACAAAAATTATTCCATCAGCACTTGCAACACCTGTAACATCCCACCCCAAGAAAACACGCACAGATTTGCCTTTCTGTGAACAAATGCTGTATATTTCTGTCAACTAATTCTTGCATGAAAACTGCAGCTTTTAAGTGACTTCCAGCACCCTGGGTAAGAACAATCTCTAGACTTTCAAAGTTCTGAACCTACCAGCCAACACAGTCTGACACACTTTCTACAGAGTCTGGGCCAATGTTTAATTCCAGTCACTGTAAGAAAATCTCCGCTGAATTTATCCAAACAGAAATTTTTAGTTTCCAGCTACTACAAGTTAAACATTTTTCTTTCATCTTTTGCTAAATACATTGTCAAGCACATGCTTTAAAATAGCATCTATATATATATCATGTTAGCCCTTATTTGTCAGGTGTTTTTATTTAATCTTGTTCCATTTTATTTTATTTATTTTGAAAAGAGAGAGAGCAAAAAATTATAATCATCTGCATTTGCTGAGAAAATTGCACTTAGAGTTACAAAGGGTAAATCTACAGCAATGTCACTCAACCAAAGGTGTTACTCCAGAATTACAGAAGCAGAATGTGGGTTTACATAATTAAATCTTTTTTGGTCCAAATAGTGGTTGAGTTATCAGTGTAAGAAAAATTCCCAGTCAAAAATCTGGGCATTTCTGTGCACCTTTGAAAGCTTGTCATTCTGAAAATAAGCAGTACTGACTCCTCTGTCTCTTTTCATACATCCAGTCTCATACAACACATTGTATTTTCTGCTTGAGACACTGGATAGGCACAGGGGCTTCTGCTGAGCCTGTGCTCATGTTTGCTGCTTAAGATCTGGAAATATATAGTGAAAAGTTCATCTTTGGCAATTTCTGACAAATCCTGGATTTAATGTAACCAAGATAGGTGTAGCAGAATAAGTACAGCATACATTGCAATAAAGGTGGGACTTTCATGGATGGAGCTTCAAAGAGTAACTACTTTAATGGTAATTTACTTGCTGTAACACCTTTCCTTCTTTTTTAAAGGCAGGTGTGCAATCTTTTCAAAGGTCATAGTCAACAACTTTTTTTTATTTTAAATATTTAATTCATAAGTTTGATGAACTACATCTGTTGACTGTATGAACAGGAGAACAAATATAATTACCACAAAGCTACAGAACAGAAGGTGGACAATGCAGAACTGTCTACAAAAATGAACACGGTCATTTATAGGACTGTTGACAAACTCTGATTCTTCACTAGAAGGTAACTTCCCATTCCTCACCTGCAGAGCTGCCTCCCAGTGGCGTGCCATGGAGTACTAGTCCAGTTTGGAGCTAAGCTTCTTTAGAGAGGTCAATAAAGAAGGCAGCCATAAACATCATTTATATGAAGCCATGGTTACATATAAATGATGTTTATGGCTGTCTTCCATCAGAGTGCAATTCATGCCCTGAATCCCAGTCCATTCACATGTTCCATTCACAGCACCAATCACATTAAATTACAGTTGACTCTCATAGTTTGGTCTGTACCTGGCTGTAAAATCACAACAGTAAGGAAAAGCCCTAATCTAATTTCTAAGTAGCAACCTTCTACAAATGTAAGCACCACCTACACAGCTCTTCCTTCTGTTATTATCTGGCCCATCATTTCTTTCACAAGACTCTGGATATGTCATGAGAGTTTGTTAGATTGATCCTGTGCGGTTACCTGTCATTTAACCTGGTGTAACAGCATCTCAGATGTCACTGTTAGCTAAGAAAAGATGTCTGTCTCACCTGGGACACAAAAGGCTGTCTCATAATGGGTGAAAGAAGACTTTAATCCATTTGCATGATCACTGTTTGAATCAAATAGGAATGAAAAAAATCCATATTTACTGTGGCATTAATTGACAAAAATCATGTGAAAGAAATTGATTAAGAAACAATAACATTGTGATCCCTGAACTGGCTTCAGAGTAGAAGAGAAGGCTCATGCTCATTTGGGTGCCAAGTCCCATGAATTTCAGTCACAATTCTTTAAGTCGTGGATGGTCCACACAGCTGGGAATATAGAATACTCTGCCAAACATGTCCACTTAGAAGTGTTAAAAAAACCAAACAAGATTCAGCCTCAAATTCTCGCAGCAGAAATCTGCCTAGGAAGTAACTGTCCCCAGTGTCTGCTGTCCTGAGCACAGATAATTGCAGTTGACCTCAACCTCCTCAGAAACTACTTCTCTAAATTGACATTTGCACCTCCTGAGAATTGACACACACCACTGAACTGATGCTGGATACTCATTCAGCTATGTCAGTCCTGACTGGATACACGTACCCACAACATTCACAGAGTGCACAGCTTAGAAAACCTTATTGGTTGCTTTGTGACTTTTTTGAGGAAAGAAATCCCTGTGATTTGCTGCCTTAATGTCCTGGTGACACAAGACACGAGCATATTTTCAGAGGTCTGTGTTGAGAAATCAAATACACCCTGCTTTGCATACTCTTTTTACGATTTAAGCTTACAAATTATTAATGTTATGGCTCTTGAAAAGTCATTCTGGGGTGTACATTTACTAAGATGCTATTAAAATGTACTGAAACACACTAACACAGCATGAAGAAATTCTCAGAGCTCTGTCTGAATGTAGATAAGACTGTACCGAAATAAAATTATACCATGTCCCACTTCTGTAAGATTAAAAAAAATATCTTTTTTGAGACATGTTATCTTTGGATGGGAAACAACTGTTGGCCAGCTAAAGCACAGCAGTATCAAGGACTAAAAATCATCACTCCACATTGCTTTAGATGATTTAACTCAGGGTCTGCCACATTCACCCAAAATTTTGAAATAGGTATGTCTGTAGTTCTTGATACATTTTTTCCACTGACTCATGCATTAATAATCATATACCATATTCATACATCTCTCCTATGTGCCTCTAGATTGCAGAATTACAGTATTAACACTAAGCAGAAATTAAGCTCAGACTTCCTTTGCCTCCCTTCTGGAAACAACAACACCAATGATTAGAAATAAAACTGCTTTCTTGAAAGAAAGGATCAGTATCAAAAGAAAAACTTCAAAATGCTAAATCTAAACCAGTATGCTAATTTATATACATGCTTTTATTGTAGCTTTTCTTGAAGCCTTGCTTTCTTTTAGATTTGAAAAGTCACAAATCCTTACAGAGATTGCCAACTCTCCTCCCCATCAGAGTCCTCTAACAATTTGCCTTTCTTCTTGCAATACATATATATGAAGCAAAAGTAACATTAAATCAAGAGTACAACAACAATCACAGAATCTAGAGTATTTCAAGTTGGACGGGACTCATAAGGATGAAGTTCAACTCCTTGCTCCTTGCAAGACTATCTAAAACTAAACCATGTGACTAAGAGTGTCACCCAGATGCTCCCTGAACTCTGACAGACAAGGAACAATAAAAAAGCAAAGGAGAAGCAAACCCATACTCATGCCCCAAAGTGCACAAACTGTTTAAATGCTTCCCTGCTGAAGGTTACTAAGCATCATCAATCTCTGCCAGCCCACTTTTGGCTTCTTGCTTACAACTGTTCCCAGTCTTCTCTGCCACTGAAGTAACACCCTCTTTCTAGCAGCTTCTACTTGCATACCAGAAAAATAAAGCCTAGGAAAACAAAATCAAAGCCACAAGTTTAAAACATTCAAATGCCACCGTTTCTGAAGAAGATAGCAGGAACTGGGGGAATTCCTTCCCCAAAAGTATGTGAACTTCATCTTACAACTGTCTATTCTTTTTCTAGACAACTTTATGAATTAGAAGTCCCAACTGTCTCTGCAAATAAAACCAGTTCTTGCTGTTCCTACCCCAGAGTCTCTCAGACAACCTTCAGAATGTTGTCTGAGTAGATCATCAACAATACCCAGGATTCAGCCAACAGAAAACAAAGAAATGTAGGCAAACTCAAACACCATAGTGCCTGACAAGCTGAAACGATTCATCGAATACTGTAGAGATGACAAAAGCCCCAGGTTCGATCGTGGGTTTGGCTTTCAAGCCAAACAATGTTGTGTTGGATTACACAACATTTGACAGTTTGATAAGTTACTATTTGGACAGCACAAGGCAACAGCTCAAAGATTTTGTAGGTGGGGTTATTTTCTTCTTGAAGTCACATTCTGGGTCTGTACCTCATTAAGTTCACTCAATCCCTTGTCAGGACACTCAGAACCAAAAATGGCACCTTTGGGCAGAGGAGCAGAATGAACCATCAGGTGGGAAAACAGGCAGAAGCTTCCAGAAGATACTGACCCACAGTGGCAGCTTGCTGCCTGTGAAGTACAACTCCACAAAGCACTTTGTCCCAGATAGATTCAAGTGACTTAAAACAAGTAGACATAATGAAAAAAAGGAAATTAAAAAAAAAAGGAGAGGAGATGAGATGAAAGTGAAACTTGTGCTTTTGGCACCTGTTTGTTTCCTGTGGTCTCCAAATGGAGCCCCATATTGTTTTTGATAATCCATCTCTGAGCTGACAGAGGTGCAAGTTGTGAGCACAGCTTGCATGCTGTGCTAGAGAATGGCAGAGCTCAATAAAAACAATTATTTCAAAGCCTATATCTCATCTATTATTAAACCTGTGAAAAGAGTTTTAATTTCCTGTGCAATTATATGGTGCAATGTCATGTTTTAGGGAGGGGGAGAGAGGAAAAAGAGGGCTTGCTTTTGATAAAAAGCCTGGTTTCCGTATTATACGGTTTGGATAGCTATGTACCTTGGGACCTAATTTGAAGCTCATATACTTCTCTTCAGTCAGATTTTGAGTAAATCCACTTAGCTATTTAATTATTCCATTTTTTCCTCATAAAAAAAAAAGATAAATTATTAACATCTTGTAGTTTGGAACACCACGAGCAAATGTTGCCTTTTTATCCATGTGTAGATATCTTGCTAATGTGTAGTAGCAAGGGATGATTAATGCATTTTGCAATGAATTCGTACAATTACTTTGACTAATGCTTCCATGTCATGTGTGACACAAATCAGATTCTCTATTACTATTATTTGTTTTCTACTTAGCAGTGATTATTAAACAATCCATAACAATGACCTCTTTCCTTTAAAAAATATAATATCAATTTATATTCTTACTGGAGATAAGCTCACAGCAAATGGATCTTTGGAAAAGGGAAAAACAAACCAAAAAGACTCCCTGTTTAAACAGTTGCAGGGCTTCTTTGCACAGTGACAGAAGCAGAAAGACCCAGTGGGACTGGAGTTTCATCTGTGAGACTGCAGAAAAGAAAAATTTTCTGACATTTACAACTCTTGTAACCAGTCTCAGATACCTGTTGTATTATTAAGGAATTAAAATTCCTTTATTCTCCTCTTCTGTTTCAGAAAACATTTGGAATAAACATTTCAGAGAAAATTAGGATTTCCACCATTTACACAGGGACTGCATCTTTACGTGCCTCAGCATTCAGTGTCCAAATGTCACTTTCATTATGTACAAGATCATGAAATATGGAATAAATATTCATAGAAATTCAGGAAAGGATTATGATACAAGGCAAAGTGAGAGATGATTATCTATCTCAGATCAGGGAACATATATCTGCAGGTCAAGTATAGGAGGGGGAAGCTTGCATTATGCTTGTATCGAGTCAAAGACAAATCACCGCACACCATTTATGAGGCCTTTACCTGATTTAGTTTCAGAAAGTGCTTACTAGAAGTACACAAAAGGACCCAAGGACAGCTGCATTATTTACGGACAGAGACATACATAAACACGTGTGAATCTACACCTCCATATAGGTGCGTATGCATATATATACATTTATGTGTGGGAGAAAGAGATGGAGAGAAAGAATAGATCTGGAAATCAATCCAGTTTCTTACTTAAGTTTAGAGAGAAAGAGAAATTGATTTCTAAATGCATTTTCTAAAGCAGGACTGACTACGGAGAAAACTTGAGGTTCTGTGTAGCAAAGCTGAATATGCAAGCTAGTGAACTGCCAAACTGGTTCATGTGAACAAGAATATATGTACATGGAAAACACCACTGCATTTATGAATGGTAACAAAGACAGCATTTCCACAGAGAGCACCACCACTTCCTTCCACCCTGTTAACCATTCAGACAGAGAACAGAAAAGAACAACAAAAGAAGAATAAAATGAATGATTTCTCTTTTTTTTTTACAAACCATTTGTCAAATACTTCGAAATGCAGTAAAGTAGAAGAACTCAACATTCATGGAGTAAGAGTTTTCCTGAGTTATGTGTGGGAGTAAGCTAATGTATTATTCATCTCCTCCTACTAGAGGAAAAAATCCAGCAGATTATATGGTCAAACTCAAACACCTGAACTATCTGTGCTGTCTTTGAAGTTCACCTACATTATACATCACCATGTTCGATAGTCTTTAGAATTATAACTGCTATCAGAGTTTCTCTGTGAAGGTGGAATTTACTTAAATATTCTGTCTCAAATTTGCTGTTAGAATTCTGTTGTTTTGCACTGTTTCAGGCAGTTAACCTGTCTTAGCCTTTTGCAACTGCCATTTGTCCTGAAAGTTGCTTAAAACTGCCTGCTTCCCCCCAACCCATATTAGTAAAGGAGAAGGAATAGGACCTATTCCAATTTTTACCACGTTCCCTAGACTAGGAGGAAGAAAAAAAAAAAAAAGAAGCAAAACTGATTTCACCGGTGGGCTCTGACAAGGTGTGTAAGTCATGACAACACTAGAGAACACTGTGCAAAAATCAAAATGAATGAAGAAGAAACAAAAAAGAGCAAGGAAGGATTTAAATCTTTCACTTCAAATAATAAAAATACGGGGATTTTGTGTTGTAGTAATCTGCAAGTTTTTGTCACCATCGTGGGACTTACACTTCCACAACTCAGTTCTGAAAAGCTGTTTAGTGCTATTCTTTATTGAACTAATATGACAGAGGGTAGATAAGCTTCTGCTGTTTGGTGCTTTTGCTATATTGTTCTCTGCAGTGCCCACAACAAAGAGGATGTTATTCAGTTACAAATTACTTTATTGATTGAATTAAACAGTACATGAATTTCATGCACAATACACATAGTTTATCCTTGCTGTCATAAATTGTTCCTTATTCTGCAGAAAGGAGCTATTTAAAATTAGTAGGAACCTTATTTAATCACAGAGCTTTTTCTGGAAAATTGCTATTGCTGAGTAGCTGCTCATAAAGCTCACTCTCTTTAGAACAAACACTTAACAAATGATGGTGAAGGTCTCCACTCATTGGGAACAAACATATTTTTATACTTCCTCCCTTTAAAGAAAACCAACACTATCATGTGGCAAGATTAATGGTGCAAGAAGCCATTTGGTTTTTCTGTTGTAACTAACTGACATTCTATTGTATTATCTAAAGTTCAGTGGTGCACTCTGCAAACTGGCAGACCTCTTGATTATTTAGGATCCGCATAGTACTAATTAATTGATAGTGCAATTAGATGATATTGCAAGACACGACTAACTCACCTGAAAGCTGGCTACAAGGATGGACTACTGAAATGCTTAATGCTCTGATTACTATAACAAATTATGGTCTTACTTGCACTCATATAATCTTCCATTCTGGTTTGTCCCCCAGACTGTTTCTTGCTCTGGCCATGTTTGGAAGGCTGACTTGCATTTCAATGGGGGCTGTATGGCTGAGAAAATATTAAAAGAAATTTCATATTCTTGCTTCTTACTGATTATTGGAGTCATCTGTACTGCAAACCTTTAAGATGTCACTGTGAGTCACTAGCAGGCATGGCTATCAGTAAACAACACAATTTTTCAGCCATTTAAGTCTTTTAGAATAAAATAATTATTTTCTGAAATGACTTCAGCTTTTCGGTCAGCATTGTAAAGGTATCTTGAAAGCCTAAAGGTAGGAAGGACATTAGGCATTTTAAAATGTTTAAATAAATTTACAGACCTGGCCCAAATGAATTCAAATTTCACTTAAATGTAATTAAGCCAATCACTTTGTTCCATTGCTTGAAGACAGACTTATAAATCACAACAATAATCCTACAGATACACCACAAGGACTGAAACTGAACTGACTTATTATTGGAAATTATCCCCTACAAATAAAAAAATAGAGGTTTCAAAACTTTTTATGAACTTTTAAGATGATAAATCTAGCCTAACACCACAATTAATCACGGAAGCATTGGAGGTGTTTCCATTACACTGCTCCTTTTATGTTCACATCTCTTTGCATTCAGAGAATATTTTCATAAATGTAGAAGTCTTCTCCCAGAAATACATATACACAAATACATATATAAAACCCTCCATATATATTTGTAAAAATTGCATTAGTAAGAGGACGGAACAAACCACATAATATACACTAGTTATTAGGTGATATTCACTGAAGGCAAAGGAGCATGGGAAATAGAAAACTGTGTGTTTTTTAAAGGATTTTTGTTTTCTTCTAGAGTAACCTGGGCAATTCACTGTGTGATGGTCATTGATGAAAGACTAATCCTGACAGTAGATGGTATGCATTTCCCTGTGTGAAGCTGCCAAAGCTTTCTTTTATCTTAATCATAACTGATAGTGCTGAAGAGTCAAAAAATATTTGTGATCGCATGGGGCAACAGCAAACACAATTAGAATCAAAAAGCTATTAACAAATAAACAAATACTGGCAGATAACTGGCAACTAACAGTCATTAATAGATAACAGATTTGTTCTGCATTTGGAGAAAGAAATTAAAGTGATGATTAAGTACTTTTCACTCTACAGAATGGAGCAGTTAAACAATTATGTCATGTTAAATCAGTAACTCTAGAAAACTTGCATCTGAGTGTTCTCTGAGAACCATTTTCAACCACTAATGTTCTTTTCCATTAAGTCCTGTAATGCTGAGGAAGGCCTAGGCAACTAATAGAAAACTAATGCGTTGATAATATGCATAGAAAAACATAAACAGGATGAGGTATGTAATTACAGGCTTAATAGTCTCAAAAAAAAAAAATAAAGGCTAAAAGCAGCATGTTATAAAACCCAAATAATACAGAATTGAAGAATTAAAAGTTATGTAATTAATTCCTGTCTATGTGAGCAGATTTAAATAAATCCTACCAACCCAGTCTGTTTTCTACACATGAAAAGGAGAAATGTAGTAGACACACTGACAATGTGCACGCAAAGTTTTGATGGGGTCTCTAGGAAAACACAAAATCAATATAACATCTAACATTTACATTAAAAACTGACCGCATGGCTCTCCAAATTTCTTTGAGGGGATGACTTCTTCTTGAGGGGATTCCTGCTACCCCTCTTCCAGAATTTTAGCACTTAAGTAAAAGAATCCAAAAAATGATGTCAGGTAAATAGTATGTGAAGGGAATAATAAATAATTAAGATTGATGACTGATACATAAAATATGAGAGCTTGGCAAAGCAGACATGTGCAAATTAGATTTACCTAATGAATGTTCTCATGGAAGTGAAGAAGCTAGGAAAAATACCAAACAACCAACCTACAAAGTCACTGGCTCTCCCCTATGAATTGGTCCGTCATAAAGCTTGCAGCAGAATATTGTGATCCAAGGCTAATGGTTCTGTTGGATACAAGTGGGAGAGACTGAGGTTGGAGTAGAAAAATGCAAATACCTCTCTGACAGTGCTAAAGCCCTCCCAGAAATCAGTGTCCCTTTCTAACATCTGACACAGAAAGATGCTGTTAAGTCAGAATTGTTTCAGAAGAGAGCCGCAGAGGATTACAGCACTGGAAAACATTCTTAACATAGAATGCAGATGGAGATTAATATATTTAGGTAATCAAATGGTATCTTGGCTGCATCTCTAAGTGCCTTTGTAGGAATATTACGCAAAAAAAATTCCACAGGAAAAATAGGGTAAATATACCCCCAACAATAACAACAAAAACTTCTCAATTCAGCAAAAGGACCAGAAAACTAGTGGAAGACCCTACACTTCGGAGGAATGTATGTAGTTCTAGTACCATAAAATTATAATGAAACATTCCTTTAAATTAAACAGAAAGACATTTGATTTTAATTTATTTTTTTTAATAAAAATACTAAACTATTATTAACAGATTGAAAAAATAATCACAATTTCAAGTAAAGCAGATATAATGTAAATAAAAAGTGACTGTTAATTTTCTTCTAAAATTTTTGTTTGAAACTCTGAAGTCTCTCTTTTAGTTGATACTATTTGCTGTACTGACCATCAAGACTGAATTTTTGGATGACAACACCAATAAAGCATGAACTCTTTAAACATATTTTCTTCTTGTTTGAAGAAAACTTGAAAATGGATCTTGAAAATGGATGACAAATGATCTTGAATGATCTTGAAAATGGATGACAAATTACTCTTGCTAAAACAAAGTAGCAGAATTTGCAATACATTGGAAAGAAAATGAATGCAGGAAGGTAACATCCTAACATCAAACATTTAAGGAATGAATATGGATGGTGATATTTTATCATTCAGTAACTACATCTTATGACAATATAGTCACATAATTTGTTTATGCTCCAGCTTACTAACTTCTAATAAAACAGAAATAAAATTAAGAAGAATAAGAATATTCAGTACTAACACTTTTGTAATCAGTTTGAAAAGTTTATGACTGCAAGTATGGCTACATTTTATTTCTGAGTAAACAGCCAGAGAATTAAGGTTAAAGGCCAATACGCTTTTTGGTACTGTGACAAAGCTAAGAACAAAAAACTCTGTTGGGGTATCTAAATTTAGAGCCATTTGTTTTAGAGAGACTGAGTTACAGAGGTATGTCTATTTGTTTTAGAGATATTTGATATCCACCATTTTAATGAAAAATATATCAACAACTCCATGCAGTGGACCTGGCAAATTTATTCTGTCTTTCAAGACAGAAAGGGATTTAGATCCTCCATTTTTTTCACAAGTGAGATCTTTGCCAAGTCTTGTCCCTATTTCCTTTCACTCATTTGTGTAGCTACTCAAGCAGACTGATGAAATAACTAATTTAATACAATTGCAACTTTATATCTACTGCTTGTAACTACGTGACTTTCTCAGTTAACTGTAAAATTATGCATACCTTACTTATTCAGGTATTATTAGTTCACTTTTTATAAAGCTTATCCTTATTTATCCTTCATGTCAATCTAAAACATTGAAAGCTCAGTTTCTCAGACCCATTATTTTAAGAGAAGGAGCAGTTTTCTCAATTCTGTTTACCTAAATCTAGAAGGATATCACTCTAGCTTCTACCCTCAGAACTTGAGATGAGTTTGAGGAGTTGTGCTCAGGTCAAATTATTAACAATATGGGGATTCAGTGTGGCATTTTTAACTCCACAGTAGGAACCGTGTGAATAAACAAAAAGCCAGAACTAGACATCCTGGCATGCCAGGGGTCTACATGGTTAGAGTCGGATTAATAGGCATTAAGTATTATTGGCATAAAATAGCTCAGTATATATTTTGGTAGGCATGATTACACATATCCAGATATGTGTATTTTTTCTAACTCAACTTTTAAATAAAACTATTCAACATTTTTTCTAAGTAAATAAATCTGAGAATGCACACTGGCAGCAAAGAACTGATTGATAGGAAAATATATCTTAAATAAATTTTCCTAATTAATATTGGCATTCCGAATTTACCATTACAGGATGTGCCATTCTAATTTACTACCAGTTTGCAGTCTCCTAACCTGTGTTTCTCTACTGCTGCTCCTGAAAAGTCTGCTGCCTTTCAGTAAGAAAGCCAGCAGCAGCAGCTGCCTCAGTATTATCAATTTTAATTAAAATCTTCATTTTCTGATATGTCACAAAGTTGTTGTTTTTTTTTTTTTATGGGAAGAAACAAAAATAGGTATGAAAATGTTATTTCAGTGTTCTTACATCACACTGTGTAAATACATATTCTATTGGCTTTTTCACTCTGTGTCACTCTTTTCAGATGTTAGTTGGCAGAATCGAGTTGACTATTTTATTTCAGTTTTTACATTTCATTGTATCTGGCTGCCACAAGATGTCCAAGACCAATAAAAATTAAAAGTGCACATTTACAGTGAAAATTTATTTTAGTGTTACATATAACCAATTTCTCTCACCTCTTATAAATGTGTGTGGATTCTGTGCAAATTAGATCAATACCCAGGGTGCATAAATCTTGTGCCATGCAATAGGCATTGCACTGCTGCCAGCTCTGCACATTACAATACCCCTCAGTGTGTCTCCTCTGAATATCAGCTGAAGGGCTGATACCCCTCACTATAACTTCGCTTCAGATAGTTGGTGAGAGCGAGGCTCCCCTACGTCTCCTTTTCTCCAGGCTAGACAACCCCAATTCCCTCAGCTGCTCCTCATAAGACTTGTGCTCTAGACCCTTCCCCAGCTGCACTGCCCTTCTTTGGACAATCTGCCAGACTGGGTCTTTCTCTGTAAGGGCCCTGCCTCCACCTGCTGGGCCAACCACCTCACACATACCCCTGCCAGACTGGCTCAGTGTTATTTTATGTGAGCGACTTCTGCCTCCATGCAAGCATCTCTTGTTTCTGCTCATCCTCCTCCTGTTCTCCTTTCTAACACTTTTAACTTAGGTCCTTTAGCAGGTTTGTATTTCTGCTGCTTCCTAACCCCATACGAAATGTCTGAGTGTCCCACTGCATTTGGCTGCTACTATCTGAGCAGCACAAGATGGCTCTCAAAGAAGTGTTATCAGCTATTTTGTTCTAAAATAGTTGTTTTACTAGCGATTGCTTGGGGTTAAGTACACTTCTACGTAAGATGTCAACAGTCTGTCACTATTACTAACCTCCTTACCTTGCAGCCTGACCCATAGGAATTGTCACAGCCCTCATCAGCGCAACCACACCTAATCGTGATGAGGTGAAGGCAGGTAGAAGTGATGTCTACCTCACCCATGGGAAACGGTTTTTATTGTTTTCTGGGCATCAGCTTCAACTATCATATTAATTTCACAGAGGACTTTTAATAGATATCTTATGTTAATTTTAAATCACCACTGAGTGCTTTTCCGAATGCACATTTCAGTTAGAAGCATATTTGTGCACTGACAGGACTGTTGTATTTTTTGTGTCCTTTTTAATACTCACATTTTAACCATAGTTACTTGTGCCAACATTTCATACACAGTTCACACTGTATAACATTACCAGACTCAATCCTTCATTTGTTTCTTTAAAATACTACTTTCATACAAACCACATACACCTGAGAATATATTTGAAAGACATCTATGATCGCTGTAATAAAATAATCTAAGGAAATACAGGAGCAAAGCCCCATTTCCTTCAGGGTAAAACAATGATCCATAACACACATATAATTTTCAGTCTATGCATATTTGCCCTTGTGCTCAGTACTTTAATTTACACATCTGTATATAAGCAAAAGGTAAAAAACTACCTTTGAAACAAAGATGAAGGTTTCCAAAATAGGCAGTCTGAATTCTTTTACCCAGTGAATAAAACACTACATTCTTATTAAATTTGAATACAGTGCAGATAGTTGTTTTCCTCCTGTGCCTTTTGTGTTCTTTCAAGCTAAATTGCAATTCTAAAAATCATTCAGATACACGTACTTTTTCTGAGACTAAAAACTGAGTAGACTTGAAGTGACTTCTCAGGCAGCTGTCCATTGGAAAAAAATTACAACATAGCAGTAAAACTAAAATATCCAAGTGAAGTTGAGCAGAGCAAATCACAAGAACAATCAGGCAGCAAAATGAGGGTTCATTTCAGAAAACAATATTGGCAAGAACAACAACAGGAAAAAAAGGCTTGAAATATATGACAATATATCACGAGTTTAGATCTGTTACCTTGAATCTTTCAGCTGCTGAAGGCTGGGCATGAACAACAGTGATGAACAAAACTCTGAAAGCTCTTGTAAGTTATGAAATCTCATTCTGCATCTAAACTAGCTCATTGCTAAATCCTAAAACTTCAGCTGAACCAAGCCAAGCTGTTAGAAGACACTCCATCTTCCCAGGTACAGTTTAACACTGCTCTACTGCAACAATGTATGACCTGAGATCAAGGTGCAGGTTCTCTCACTAAGTTTATGTACTGTGTCTAAATAGTTCTCATGTCCTTTAAAAGAAAAAAAAAATAATAAAAAAAAGACAACAATTGAAACCTAATCCTTATGGATCTATCCAAAACATAATTCTTACTGATTACTTGTTCCTGCAAAGGTATCAAACTAAGGGTAGAATTCATCTGGCAGTGATTCCTTACTGAGGGTGTAATTACTGCAGCCTCCTACAGGGCTGCCCATTTTCAGATAACTTGAGAGTTGCAGTATGTCCCAAATCAGCATTTCCTCTGACTAACCTGGATGAAACTGGGCCCTGGATTCAACAAGGAACTGAACCAGTATAAAAGGCGAATGTGTACTCACTGGCTGCCCTTTCTGTCTCACACACAGAAGGAACTAGCTACTGTTTTACTGATGTGCAGTCAGTATATGCAGAAGCACAGAGCCTTGAGTGGCAGTTCAGGCAGGCAGAAGAAAGAAAGAAAAAGGCATTAAAAAAAGAAGGCTGGGTCAGATGCAGAAAAAAAAAAAAAGAAAAAGAGCATTTAGGGAGAGCTGACGTAGAAAAATCTGAAGGGCAAGGATTTGTCTCATAGAAAAAAAAAGAAAGGAAAATGTTTGGGAAATATTTGTTTGAGAACAAGAAAAGGCAACACTAGAAACCATTGGCAACAATTGTTCTTTAAAGCTGGGTCAACATCTTAAAGAAGTGGGTGATGATACTTGTACACGTCATGTGAGAGGGTAACCTGATCAGTTATAGGTTGGGAAGAGGTAAAGGGGAGAGGATTCTTCAAGAAACCTGACTCATGGAAGACAGACAAGCTGTATCACCTAGAGATAGGTGAAGGAAAATATCTCTGGAATAATTTTAGAAACTATTTATTTTTTAAAAAATACACAAATTTAGTGTCAAATCCTCAAGGGCTGTTTCTTCTCTTGAGAATGCTACCACGGCATGATTTATAGTGGACATTATTGCTATTGCTAAGTTTGGGTACAAATCTCAGAAAAATTAGAACACAAAGTTATTGGTTTCTTTATAAAATATTAGTAAATGAAGGGAATTCCATATTGTTAAATATTCAACATGCCTTCAAGAGATGCTCTTTCCCAGGATTTCCTGTTTGTTTTGCTCATCAGTCTTGCTTACCTGACTACTACCTTATGAAATAAAGGAGCAGAAGATAATTTAAAAAATAATAATAAAAAAAAATATCAATCAGAGGTTTATTGAAGAATGGCTTAAACTTCAAGTAGATCTAGGGAGTCAAAGTTACTTTGCAATTTTTCAAACCTATTCAACATTTTTTTTTTTTTTTTTTTTTTTCATATCTTCCTAGGTGAACAGGCCTTTCTCTCTAGGTTTTTCCATTATTATATCATTCTTCTCCATTTTTGTTTCTCCCTACTGCAATTTTTCAGTTTCTTTAGTAGTTTTCAAGCCTATCATCTTGGCAAACCATTTTTCCGTATGGGATCTAATCAATGTTTCTCAACATTTTCTTTCTAGTTTCTGCAGGAAACTGCCATCTTGCACTGCTGTACAAAACTTCCTCCTCTTAATTATGTTATGTATCTATTATTAATCAAGACAGAGAGGCAGACAGATATACATGGATGTGCAACAGAAAGAGCTTCTCAAATGGAAAAAGCTTGTAAAGAAAGACAGCATCTATCAATACCTGCCTTTCTGACTAAGCAAGGTAGATGTGTCATTTTTACATAAAATACATCAAATTAAACACACACATTTGACCTATTAAGAAAAACAACAACAAAAATATTCATTAGTAATAAACTTTGTAATTCTTTCTTCATTGTGTCAGCAATGGACTATTTTTGGCATTGTATAAATGACATTGAAATGGGAAGCCTGTCATTTTGCCACTAGATTTTTCTGCTTTGATTAGAAAACAGCAGCTCATTAGCTCCTCTTCCTGTATATGTCCCCATCATCACTCTGAAGAATGCCAGCACTTGAAATGGGACAATTATTTTTATTTTTTTTTCCAACTCAAGTGCATTTTGCCTTTGGACTTTACACAAAATTAATTATAATTTTCCCTTCTAATCTCTAGTACATCATTAGGACTCTGAGACTGGGAATCTGTTTTCTCTAACAAATGGCTAAATGCCAGACACTAGTGGCATTTTAAAATGGAACTGAGTAAATGCAGCAAAATGTATTCTCCTTCCCTGGCATTTCCCCTCTGTTTTTCCCTTGTGTTTCTGAGACTGTCCTCTAGAATGACTTTACTTGCATTAACTTTTTTTTTCTGACTAAGAAAGAAGGAAGTGTTTTAACAAGAGCACAGTTTTCATGAGTTGGCATACGGAAAAACCCAACAAGAGCATCCACAGACAAACTCATCCAAGTGTTTGGGCAACCAGTGATCACTTAAGATTCCTATCCTCAGTCCACCTTAACTTGCACATCTGTTTTTCCACCTTTCACAAACTATCCGGCAGAAATGAGCTCTGAAACATTCCCTCAGGGTAGCTAGACACTACAGAAGGCAACAGAAAAGAATGACAAAGTTGAGGGCTCTTTACAGGGCTCTGCCCATAGATATTTCTCCTTTATGAAGACAGCCACCATGTCAACACTTCTGCTCTGTGAAAAGCTGCTGCACTATAGCATGAAGCTGCAATCGCTGAACTATTCCTTAATTCTTTTTGCTCTCTCCTTTTTGTTACTGGGGAATTAAGCAAGGAGGAAAAGGAGGATTATTTAGAGAGGAATTTAGCTCAGTCTTGTTCGACTTTACAACCAAGAGTCTCCACACACTGACGAGAGTGCCATGATGGAAGGGTCTAGCACTTTACATTTTTTTCTTACATACATTAAGGAGCGTATTGTCGCTCTTTTTTCACTGCACCAAATGAAAAGGAATGTAGCACCTCCAAAGCATTCAGGAAAGTCCTCATAAAGTGGTAAAACAGTAGCACATCATAGCCAAGAACCAGGACGTAAAAGCTGACACAGCTATTAGATCTGGATGAACATCTAATACCTATTGATTAGACAAAAGGATAAGTGTGGATTGTGCATGACACTCAAAAAGCAATGGGGTTTAGAAAGGCCAAGGAGTCTTTTAAGCAAATAATTACTTATAAAAGAAATAAGCTTTTTTTCATCACCGTACTCCCCCCAAAAGAACACAATATCTGGCCAGGTATTGATTTGTTATCAACACCAAGGGATAAAGTCTTGAATACTTTTAAGCAATCTCTGTGCAGCATCTGTTGACCCTCTGTATTTTTCACTCTGGTTAACAGAATTAAACTAGAGCACAATTCAAATAAACTGGATGAATAAGAAAAGGTTAAGTCTGGCCTTTTAGTAAGTGCTAAGTTTTTCTTCATGGATTTTTCAGTATTTTTATTAATCATGAGTTTAGTTATTTTATTCAAGAAATCAAAAATTATAGATTCAGAAGGAAGTATCAGAGATGTTAAATAAAGGAAATAAAGAAAGTATGAAGAAGGAATAAACAAGGTCTGACAAAGCCACATACATAGCAACTTGTCAATGACAATTAAAACCTAATTATTCCTGATAGCAGTACTTTTCTTTCTCAAGGGTATAAAGAGGACTTAGTTTGCATCCTAAACATGAGTTCAAATATAACTTCATATATTCTGTAGGAACAAAGAAAGCATAGATCGTTCAGAGCACTGATGAAGAATGTGAACAGAGGGCAAAAATAATACATAGAAGACAAAAAGGGTAAATTAAACAAACACTAGCCCAACTGCCACTTTAAATTACAGACTTTGAAACCCTATTCAACTTATTTTGACTATAAGCCGAGGAGAAATGCATTATCTTATTCACATACACAGTCTTCATTCTGATTTTGAAAAGTTCAGGCATATTCAAAGTGTTCACAAATACTCAGGACACCACACATACACATTTTCCTCTCAGAAATTTCCACTCATTGTGGTAGCTTGTAAAGAAAAGCGTTTATCAAAGTTATTGCAATATACAAGAAAACCATTCTAAACAAAACATTCTCCTCTTAGATTGATAAATGAGACTAACCTTAGTCTCAACAAGGTTAATTTGAATGATACCTAACAGCACTAAGATGTGCCTTAGTAAAAGTACAGTAATAGACTAAAATATTGCTGTTACATAAATTATATTAAATCTCTGATACAGAGGGGATTCGGTTAACATTTCAACTGCTAGGATCCAGATCCATAGGTCTAGGGCATCTGTGTATCTAAGATCCAAAAGACAAAGTTTTAAAATTGTTAATGATCAAAAAATTTAGGTGAAAAATTAAATCACAGCCTTTAAGCCTCTCCAGAATTTTCACCAGCAACCTATCAAGGCTCCCAGAAACTGCATCTTGGCATACTTACAGGAATCCCATTTTCAGACATTTATCTTGCAAACCAAGCTCTCTGAGGAAGCACAGAGGGGCTGCTCTCCTGTGTTTGATGATTCAGATGTATAATCCAACAGGAATTCTCAGCAGTCAAACATTTACTCTGTTGTCAAAGGAGGAGGATGCTCCTCTACCTGGCAAAAGAAATAGTCTTTACCTCTCAAAAAAGTTTCAATAGACAACTTCTTCCTCACTTATGATTTTTATTTTTTGACCCCCTTCTAGACCCTAATGCTTCCTGGCTTTAAATCTATTCACTTGTAGGCACCAGGTATTAGTATGAAAGTCTGTTATGTATTTTTCTCACTATACTAAGTAGTATCATGTTCTACTGTTTTTCTATACAAGTGTAAAGATACCAGACAGATTCTGAGTCCTTCAGTTAAAGAATTAGACCACTGCAAGTAAAACTGAGTGCTTGCATAACTTCATCGCATTTCACAACTCACAATCATTATAAATGCATAAACCCTAAGGAAATTATGATTACTTGTAAAGAGTATTTTAGAATCAGTTTCTCCTAACATTACTTTATGATAAATATTTGCAACTATCTATATACATTCCCGATGTATTTATAATTTGTTTTGGTTGAAGAACCACAGATATGACTTTTTCACATGCATACATCTTCCTGCCAAGTACAAGCCTTTGGAAGCAGAATGGAACTAGCTGAGATGTATCACTAATTTTCCTCATATTTTCACTCACAATCAAGACAACTTTTATTAAGTTTCAAATATCAATACTATTTTTAAAATGGAACTTAGTGATTTAAGAGGCCAGAGTTTAAATCATATTGAGTCACACAATACTAGGTCACAGCTTCAGATAGAGATTTTGAAGCTATTCTCAAGTGCAATTTTACAGATAGCTAAAGGTTCACAAGCCATCAGGAAATACCCTTCAGATCTCTCAAAATGCAGTATGATAGTAACTGGGCTCAGGTCAGCAGGCTGAAGACGTTGTTTAATGCTGTCATTTATGCTACCTTCTCAGAGTGGACACTTCTGACATAATAAAAGTTTTGATCAGCTCTGAATAGAGGAGTGTTCAGAGAAAGGATGTGTGAAAGGAAAGAAGAGACTATGGTATTCCAGCACAGATACATTTTTGTCCTCAGTCGGGTAAAAGACATTTGCTTGAAATCAAATTTAGATAAAATAGGATGTGAGATGAAGAAATAAAACAAAATGAGCAAACAGCACATAGGTTCTCAGACTTGACAATATGGTATTTCTCCTTAAGATTCCAGTTGCATAAATGCCTGGAAAAAAACACTCCTTATTCCAGCCCACTGCATGTATCAAGTGTTAAGCATTGTGTTGCTTTGCTATACATAGCTACAGCAGGCTTCTCCACTGCTAACAGCTAAACTCTTTTTTTTTCCTTCAAGAATCCTTCCTTACATTGCCTGCTCCAGACAGTCTGGCAGCTTCCTACTAGGAAAATCTCAACACTGCATAAAAATCATTAAACCCAACATTTCCTTGCATAAAATCTATTCTATCTCCTACAAGCCAGTGCTGGCACCTTGAATAGAAAGTAACCTCTTCTATTCCACTCTGTCATTTTTGTTTTGCTGCTTCC